>LTAE01003440.1:7811-37328 GCA_001647135.1 Pontederia paniculata
AGAGAGAGAGAGAGAGAGAGAGAGAGAGAGAGAGAGAGAGATGGCCCGGTTTGGTTTGCGTGTAGTCGTGGCCCTCGATACCATCTTACCTTTTTGTATTGCATAATAAATTATATATTAATGAAACGATTTTAATGGGTATATAGATCCATATGTATATATGTTTTATACTTTTGATTTTAGGATAAAAAAACTTAGATTAAATTTTAATTATTGAATATTTTGATTGACATGTAAAGATTTATGCACCTATTAAACACAGATAAAACTTATATTTTCAGGCAAAAATTAAATTTATCTTCTGAGATGAAGTAAAAAAAAAGTTTTTTTTAATCAACTCTCTATCTCTATTCATTGTTTTTAAATATCGATTCCTTTTATTTATATATCTTTTCTCATTTTATTCGTCATTGTAAGTATGATAACACTGCCCTTGGCCTGCCTATAGGACTTGATGCATTTTCTATCCTTACTACTCAAATGAGCTGAACGGTGCTTTTGTTCGGATCTCCTTCATCTTGTAATTTTTTAATTACCAAGGGCATCCTCCTCCTGTTTTTATTAAAAAAATATGATAGATTTTGTTTTAAAAAATCAACGGAAGATATAATCTTTTTAGTACAAAAGGAAAATGTATATTTTACTCTAATGTCTTCCACACAATTTGGTATTTTACTTTTGAACTATTTAATTGTTTAAGATGTTATCATTTTCTTAATGTTAAAAATGCTTGCCACTTCTTAAGAAGTCTCCTATCTACAATAACATTTTTTTTACTAAATTTAAGTTTTTAAAAAAATTATTATTGTTGAAGATACTCAGATAGTAAAGAAGAAGATTCATTATTCAATATTTGTTGCCACAATTTTTTGACTCCGTCATATATATATATATATATATATACATATATATTAAAAGTAATTATAAATAATAATAATTTTAAATATAAATTAAAAAAAATATCTATTTAAATAGTTAACCTCATATTATTTATTTTTTCAATCATAAGATATTAAATCATAATTTTTCTCATTTATTTTTTTTATTTTTATCATAAATTTAATATTAAGAAGATAAATTATATGATGTTATCGTAGTAGCTAAACTCTAGAAATAATATTTTTTTATGATATTATGCGCATATTTTTCGATGTCATATTATATTTTTAATAATTCTGAAATAAAATTGTGATGGAAAAAGAATTAAATTAGATCGGCCACGAGTTTGGCTATTAAGGATGCTAGTCCACGAGTGTTGGGCCTGGTTAAAGTTATGTTACCGTGTGGTGGGAATCGAGCTAACCCAAATAGCCGCCGGTTGGCGCTGCCGCACCATCGTCGTCTGCATCCTCCTTGCTACCACCACTACAACTCTACGTGTAAATTAAAGAAAAAAAGAACGACTGTTGCAGTGGATCGCCATCCATTCCGGCCGGCCAATGTCGTCGGCTCCTCCCCCTCCGTCGTCTCCATCTCTCTTGCCGGAGATCGGCCCTGACGGCATCGCCAGGGAGTCCCCCATCATCGCCTACACCGAAAAGGTATGCTCGTTCCATCCGAAGCCTCTTCACTCCGTTTGATGAATTAACCGACAGGACGTCTTTGAAGACGTAACTCATCGAGAGACCTCATTTTGCAGGCCATCGAGGCGGAGAAGCTGCAGCTCCAGAGGTAATCTACTGTCTATACCCTTCTTCTTCTTCTCGTCGTCGTCCTCCGTCTGTTGGCAGATCTGCGCATCTTCTAGTTTTACCCAAAATGTGACAAGGCCACAAGGGCGAACCAATCTTCCGATACTGGCGTTCTATTCGTTTGCTTTTTCTTTTCTCCAGATGGTTTAGAACTTTACCTGAGCGTTTTAAAATAGTTATCTTTAGAGTTAGATATGAATTGTGTTAAATAAAGATGTCTTATCGGCTTAATTTATAAATTTGGAGTGAGAGAGTGATAACAAGGAAGAAGATTTTGAGAGGTATGACTAGTTTTACTTTTGTGTCGCCCGTTTTGCACAGTTTTTTTCCTTTTTTTTTTATGAAAATTTTGTACAAATATGGTGTTGAGTGCTGATTATGCATGCTTTGGTGGTGTGATAATGGAACATGAAGAGTTTTTTTTAAGAGAAGGGAAAGAATGTCTAACATTGTTGTGAACATCCATATTATATTTGTAATGCCCTCAAATCCACACACCGCCATACTACTACATCATTTTTTGATTTAAACTTTGACAAAAACTAGTCAACATACTAAACACGTAATGCGGAAGCAATGACTTTCAGAATAAAATCTATTAAACAAGTCTGATCAAAATAAAACATTCCATTACATAGTTCCAAATGAAATGACATAACTGACAATAGTTCCATAAATTTGATAAAAACTAAATTAACTCAGACTAGACTCTCGATATGTGCAAACCATGGTATTCACGAGCATCACTGCCACCAGTGCAATCACTTATTTGTGGTGCTCATCGACTGCAGAATAAAAAACAGAGGAGATAATTCTCCCATGAGCAATGAAAATCAATATGTAATAGTAATAATAAGTAATAGGGAAAAGCATATATGCAGATAAATAGAAGGAAATATCATTAATACATCCTGTAAAACAATAGCTTTACTTTTTTGCTATTTGTGGTGATTTTAATTCAAAAATGACTAGAACATCAGTTCCATCCTGTGATGCACAATATTTTCAGAGTTCAGAAATATTCAAAATGTTTCTTATCGTTAGATTCTTATTTAATCATTATCCTTTTCAGTAACATCAGAGGATATAACATCAGATGCATCATGATGTGCAGTATTCCCAGAAATCAGATTGTTCAAGCCCAGTTAGAACTTAGGACCTCACTGTCTCTAGTTATCTTGTCTTAAATATGTCAAATATTACAATCAATAGGTGAGTATTTAACAAACGCAATGAAGATTCAGGTGGTCCTGGCACAGACATGACTAGCTAGGCCATGAAGCGCGCATCAGAAGGGATAAATCCCTGAACAGAAGGGTATGAAACCCTGAACATAAAAGATTATATCCTTAAACAGAAGGTAATGAATCCCTGAACAGAAACTGAGGTCTTCCTCTTCACGCGATAGATTCAATCAGAAGTTAATAGTAATCATTAAGTTCTATTGATGTCTGTCCACTTCTAGGTTATCTTCAAGGAATCCTAGATTAATACATGAATATCAGATAATTATTCCTAGTTTCAGACAATCAATCAGAGCAAGTCATCCGGTCAATAGTCCAATATTTGTTCAACAAAGGAAAATTAGTCTACATAGGAATCCAGTCTCAAATTCATAAATTAAACATTATTTTCTTTCTTAATCCAATGTGGTGTATGACCGTTCCTACAAGGAGTTTATGGTGTGAACTCAATTTCATATAGAGCATCCCTTTTCAATTTTGGACAGATTTGACATATTATCAAAACAAAATTCATAACTTAATCTACAGACATCCATTTAGAGAGATTTCAATTTTTCTTTAAAGTAGACTTCCAGCGGACTTAATATAAAATTTACATGTTTTATTTCTTTGCCATTTATTCTCAAGAAATCCTACAATTCAGTCCATCAATTTCATATTTAAGATTTTTACAGCTGAATCTTAAATTATTCATAGCTCTCCATGCACTTATCATTTTTAGGTCATTCCAAGTTATAATACAAGGTCACACATGCATATAACTACTTCATAAATTTCATTCCCTAATTTGATCTTTATAATTTATGATGAATTTCACAAGTCAGACACGCTGCTACTCAGGACAGCTTGACAATAAGTTAGTATTTCAATTATATCTCTCTAGATATACCTCGAATTACAGTAATTCTTGATTCTACTAAAAATAATCTTCCATATCTATCCATCCATATATTATCTACATATTATTCATAATTTTTAGAGAAGTAAAACCTATCCGAAATATTATTTGAACACATATTACAGAATCTAGACAGAATGTAGCACATCAATTTGAAGGTTCAAACTTTCCTAAAATTTTCTTATTAAATCATTCACATTTGCAATGTCCTAAAGTTGATCCTCTAATTATATACCTTGATTTAGTAATCTAATTTCTTCTCCTTCCTTGTCCGCGTTTGTCCTCCTGATTTTCCTCCCGTGATAGGTCTTCTTCACGTGTTTCTCCTAAAGAGTTTTAGCATAGGCTCTAAGTAGAAAGAGGATGGATAAACAAAAAGGAGAAAACCTTAGAGAAATCATTTCTTACCTCTGTACTTGGAGAGAGAGGATGAAGAGAGGGGAGAGAAGAGATGAGAGAAGAGATGAGAGAAGAGCCTCTGTGTGATGGCTAGAGTTTCTTTGTGAGAGTGAAAAGAGGGTTTCTCTATCTTGGGATCTATTTATAGGGGTTCTCCAGGGTTTTGTACAGTTTCAAATAACTATGACTCTATTATTAATGAAAACTTCAAATTAAATCATTTGGAAAGATTTTTAATTAACTTAAAAATCTCCTGTTGAGGTGGTCATGTGCTTATAAGTAACTATCATCTTTATCGTTCAAGATGCGTTTTAAATTCGTATGAGCCATGGACTTAAAGCAAACAATTTCTTGAATGGGTACAAGGTGTTACAGAAGATATCAGAATCAACCTCGCGTGCTTACTTGAACCATGTGGGACGAGATGACTCAACGAGAATGTTGAGCCCCAAAGAGGGGAAGATTGTAAGGTCCCCAAGGCAAAGAGAATGAAAGTTAGTCCCACATGTACAAAACACAGAGGTAGTCATGAGCTTATAAGTAACCACCCTCCTTATCATTCAAGACGTGTTTTAAATTCGTGCAGGCCATGAGCCCAAAGCGAACAATTTCTTGAATGGATCGGGGTGTTACAGTATTAGTGAAAAATTATATTACAACTTTACAGTGGAAAAGACCAGTTGTAGTTTGTACAAACAACTCACACTGCAGTCATCTACTTATCCCCCGCCACTAGTTGTGCTATGTTAATTGAATGATGCAGAATGTTTTCACGTAACAATGTTTACCCCTACAAATACAAGCGTTTCTTTGTTGCCATATCGCCCATAGAACAATCATTGGCAACATGAGAAAGTTTTCTAATAAAACTCGGAATATTTATAATTTTAAAGGGAATAAGAACTGATTTGTGTTCAAGTTGGAGATCCAGCAAATTACAAACTTGTGGCGAAACATCAGGTGCTTGAATAAAGCCTAAAGTTATGAGGACTTTGCTTGCCATTAGTTCTTCTCAAAAGTTGCACCTGACTATTACTTTCTATGAGGCTCTGAAATCTAATATTCACACATATGGAACCTGTGAAACATATCCAGTTAGGATTTCTCATTTTTTTAATTGAAACTCACAAATACTTTAAAGGTGAATAACATATGATTAAAGCAATGTATTCTGGATAGCTGATAAGAGATCTCTCAGCATCCAGTTAAACTGACAGAAATATAGTGAGCTCCTAGGTCTAATCTCTATGGCATTTTGATTTCCAATTTTATTGGCACCATTCTGTTGAGAAGTTCCTTATTGTAGGAAATTCAAAATTTATAAGCATGGAAGGTGGTGTGAGCATATAAATCCTTCTACTGATAGATTTCACCTTCTCAATCAAAGTCATGAAATTTGTAGTACCATATGATTTACCAATGTAAGGGGTCTGCAACAGAAGTTTCATACTTGCATGCTAAAGGTACTTTTCAGTTTTTGATCTGAACCATAGAAAGCAAGGATTTGGACTTCAAGTCTTTGGTTAATTTTCATAACGAAAATAATTATGAAAAAACATTTCTCATGGTACAAATGAGCTACTGAAAACCTTAATTTACTTATCATAGTATTAGTTTGCAGCTGTTGCTTTCACTGGATGTGTTTCACTTTATACATTTGTGTATGACTATGAAATGAAGTTATTAATATCATACTGGTGAAAGAAACATTAGGCTTTTACCTGCCTGTGAAGTTTATAAGTTCCAAGTCTAATGTGATACCCATCCATTTTATCAAATTCAATATCAAGAATTAGTTGGTAGCCCCCTTGCTCTTGCAGATTCCTGACAACCCCTTGTATCATATCAGATATATTCAAGAAAACTATTCCAAGATCCGTGAGGTGGAACGTGAGTTTGAAAATCTTAATTTAGAGTTAAAGCTCACATCAGGGCCAAAGAAAGCAGGTATTTGCACTTCAAACATTTGGTTAATTTAGTGTGCCAGCATTGTCATGGAATAATAGTATCTAATTGTGCTTTTTCTTATTGTTATCTACATTTAATTTCAAGCACTTGAACACTTGCGAAAGAAGATTGAATTATCAAATGAGAAAATTCGGCTTGTGAGGACAAAAGAGGAAGAAGCCAAGAAGGTTATCCTACTTGTCTAATGTTGTATTGTTTCTCCCTTTTGTACTTCTTTTAATATGAGCATGTATCAGTAGCAAGCTAGCAGCACCAGCAAGCATCTTTAGTGCCTTATTTGACTTCTTAAATAAATAACTAATTCTAACATCTTAGGCATGGGAAGCTTCTGCTCAAGTTGTTAAAGATTGTGAGGCAGAGAAACAAAAGCTTTGTGATGACCTGAATCAGCTGGTATGGTACTGTACTTTATTGTCAATTTTTTCATCATGAGATTAAATTGCATTATTGATCATAAATTGTTGTCGCATATATTTGCTAGGTCCAAGAAAGCTCAAATACTCAATTTACAAGATTAGAGGAGTTAAGACGAAGATTAGAATTCCTCAGTCATGGAAGGATTCCTTCTGATGTTTCTGTAAGTATTTTCTTTCCTTGTCTTAATCCTTTGAAAGAAATATATTCTTGTCTTGTCTTTTACTTGTGCTTTACTGGAATCGATGTTAGTTTGAGTTGGTTCATTTCCAAGGTCCCTTCCGATCTCTGATTGCCACACCATACATGATGAATTTTGATACTGCATAAAGAAGGAAAAAAAAAGGTTGCAAGTCAGTTGACCATTCAATGGCAACTGATCTCCATCTGCTAGACCAGCAATTGATCATGACATGCTGATAAACCATATAGTTAGTAATCCTATATGTATGTCAGAATGAAAACCTGTTAGATTATGGATACAAGTTTTCTTATACTTGACTATTATTTTATAAGGAGATGGGCCTTTAAGTAGCAAATATATCATTAGATAGAATTTCTCTACTGTCTACAAAGTGCCAGAAAGACTTCTTGCTGAATTGACAAAGGGAAGGACTAAAAAGCTTTAATGTTTAAGAATCTAAGGAGGCACTTCAGGAAAAGAAAGAGAATCTAAAGAGGCATATGTAGGACTAATACAGTTCCTAAGTTTTTACTTATATATATAAATTTTGTTGTGATGAGAAATAATTGTATTCCCTTAACTTTAAAACAAGAGCAATCAATAAGTTGCCGTTTGATGATATTTTCATCTTACTTGACTTTTTACATTTAAATTGTCTTTTGATCACCTGTCAGGATGCAAAGGTAACACAGCAAACAAATAACAACGCTGTAGTAGTCCAAGATACACAGATACAACCAGAAAATTCAATTAGCAGAGTGCCTCAGAATTCTTCAACTCCTTCGAGCAACATAAACAACATCGAGTTAGCAATGGATACACACAAGCAAACACCTGTAGAAGTTAGAGAGAAAAAAAGAACTGCAAAAACTGGTAGAGGCAAGGGCAACGTAATCTTGCCCAACGGAAGAGGACAACCTTCAAGGCAGGGCTGGACTGGAGCTGGTTTCGACGTTGGTCCTGGGACTTGATGCAGTGTGTTTTCAGGTTCTTTATGCTGCGTGATATACAAGGATGCACAACGTAAACACGAAAATACGGCCAATATACTGTTCATTCTTACTGTTCTCCCAACTCTACTGTGGAAAAAACTTTCTTCATCACTTTACCCTATTTTAAACCTTGAAGGAGAATGTATTTTCATCTTTATGATTGTTCAAAATACTCAGATACTTGATAATGTGCACATCGCACTAAATTTGATGTGATGTGGATGTGGTTGAGCACTATCTAACGGATAATTTGGTTAGAACTTAGAAGTCACTACGTAGGCCATGTCAAATTGGTGCTCCTTCAATTTGCAGTAAAAATCTTGGTGTTGTCAATGGCCATTTTCTGTAAGTTGAAAACAGTCACTTCACCTAAATAATAACTGAGGGGAGCTTCAAAGCTTTTCCTAGCAATCATTTTTCTGCACTTAGTGCAACCTTCTTCTTCAATCTTTATCTAATCACTATTAAGATGCAATTTGGGTATTGTATTGACACTTATATTTCATAAGGGTCATGCATCATCTAGTGTGCACACAATAACTGAGACTACTTCCATATTCTGGTTGCAACTTGGATGCAAGCTCAACCAATGACATAATATGTGTATCATCCTGCAATTTATTTCAATCCAACATCTCAAAGATGTATATTTATTACCTGGAATTTTTTTTATTAAAATTATGTAATAAATGATGTATCGTTTAGAATTCTGAACTTTAAATTAATGATCTCCTCCAGAAAAAAAAATGGTCACACAGGCATAATTACACAAGAGAAATGTTGGGTACAAAGGAGAACAAAATGAGTGCCTTATGAGTAAGATCAAGAATTCTAACTGGGCGAGGACTGAGTACTTGAGGTACATGCATCTGCATGCCACTAATTTTCTGGTTCCCTTTCAAAGTGGTAATAATTATTGGGCAATACTTCAACCAAGAACTAACCTCTGCATTGGATCAGAACACATTATGGACAGCTAAAAGGCATCCTTGTCGGAGAAACAAATTCCCTCCCACATAAATGTGTCCATAAACCAGTCATTGTTCATTTACTTTGTTTGATTAAAAAATAAACATAATGTTAATTCATGTGATAGTGAACACCTATTTGAACACAGTATATTTGGAGAGGAATAATTTTTTTAGCTGGGTCAATTCCTTCTCCTTCTTTTGTGTTATAGCATATTGTCGTGTTTAATGGTATATTATAAAGAATGTAATAGAGGTGAAATACTCTTAATCATTCATTTTAAATATGTGGTTCACATTATTAAAGTTGTCAAACACTTAAAGTAATTTTTAAATTTGGTACCTCATCTTTATATAAAATCTCAAATTGATATCCTAACTTCATTTTTTAACTGATTAATACCCCAACTATATAATCATTTCAAAATTAATCTCATTTATATTATAATATATTTTTGTCAACGTGGCAATCACATCATGTATTTAATGAATAATTTATTAAGATTATAATCAAATCAGCTGAAATATAAATTAATATCTCCAACTTAAAAGAATTACTTAAATAGAAATAATAATAAATAGTTGTCAAAAATAAACTTTTTATATAAATATTTTTTTAAATTCGAGTGCTTTTCATCAATTGAAAATATATAAATGAAATTAGTTGTGAAAAAAAATTGTATAGTTGAGGGAACGACTAGTTACAAAATATTTTTTAAAAAAATCATTAATAAATTATTAATTAAGATACATGATGTGATTGCCACATTAATTAAAATATATTATAATATGCAAATATAATTAAAACATATGTGGTTGCTACTCAAATATATTAAAAATCACTCAAACTTAAAAAAATATTTATATAAAAAAGTTTATTTTCAACAATTGTTTATTTCTTTTATGTTTGTAATTCTTTTAAGTTGTAGGTATTAATTTATATTTCAGCTAATTTATTTATGACCTTAATAAATTATTCATTGAAATATATGATGTGATTGTCATATTAACAAAAATATATTATAATATGCATAGGGGACTAATTTTGAAATGATTATATAGTTGAAGTATCAATTAGTTATAAAATAAAGTTAGGATACTAACTTAAAATCTTATGCAAAGTTGGAATACCAAATTTGAAAATTTCTTCAAATACTTATATACTTTTGTTTTAAAAAAAAAATCCTTCCTCCTCATTGTCATCTAATGAGGGAGAGAGAGGGGATGAAGCTTCCTACCCTAGCCGTAAAAATAAATTAATTTATTTTAGTTGTTTTTACATTTTAAATATATAGAAACAAGCACCGTTGATCACTACTTGAATCATTACATTCACTTATCAAAATTATAAAAAATGTTGATGATGAATTGTGCCGTCAAATTCAGGTATCTATCGACAAAAGATTTCGTGATCTATATATGCCAATGCTACGGATGGCCCAGATAGATCGCTCTTTGCTGGCTAAGTTGGAAACCTGTGGATCCATTTGTGTCGAACCAGTTGATCCTCCACAAACACCGAACTAATGGCTTGTGCCATGCATTATTAACCACAGTGTAAACCATGTTTGAGAGACAAAGTGGGGATGATGCTTTGAGCACCTTCTGATCATTAATGGAGTTCTGAACCTTGTGGCACCTTTCACGTTCCGTGCCGTTCCTTAATCGGAATAAACATTGCATCTTGTGTAAAACACACACTATCCGAGTGGCCACTCAAAACATAAAAGTGTTGTAAGATTTGGTAGGAAGAGTTTTCAATGGTAAGTTTTTAATTTATATATATTCTTTTGAGTTGAACCATATCGAGTGTTCATTATGTGACTCATGTCCTGAACTATTAGCAAGACTAATTCGATATCCGATACATGTTAGCTCCATATCAATTCTTCTTTACATAAAAGAGTATCTAAGAAAGTTAAATATGAGTAATTGCTCCACATTATTATAAAACATTAGTATCTTTTTCTTCACCTCTTTTAATGTTTTATTCTATGACATTTTAATTTTTTATGCATATAAAAATACTTCTTTTATAATGAGTTTAATGATCGCGTCAAACAATTTTATATATAATTTTCTGTTATTACTTAAGAGATTCTTAATTATATTCAACAATTGTGTTGGATCATTAAAGAAAATCATAGGGAAAAAACGAATCATCTTTGAAACAATAAAGAAACTTCTAAATTATTATTAACAAAATACATTGAAGAAAATGAAAAAAATGATGCACAAAATGACTTAATACCTTATTTGATATTAGATGTGTTGATCATATTCTTTTTTTAAGTACCCTTGCGGGGCCTCCGATATCCATGACTACTAGTACATGACTATTCTCGAACGAAGTAAAGAGCAGAAATGATATCCCTCTGATCAAATTGGCGATTCTAAGATTCAAACTTAGGACTATTATCTCTCGATCTCTCAACCAGGGCATACTCTTACTACTCAAGTGTTCCGATCAAACTTGGTTGTTAATCATATTCTTTTATACTAATATTATATATTAATTAAGTTTGGTTGATCGAATTTTATTTTCGAAAACAAAAATTCTTATTTTTATCTTGAGAATTAATCATGTGCTAATAATTTTAAACAATGAAGTCTGAAATGGATAACAAAAGAAAATTACTCTAGCCACGCAACATGGGTCCCCTTTTCCTGCATGGTGGATTGGATGCTCATTAATGGGAACAGGGACAGCACTGGAAGGAATTGGGGGAGGGTGAGGACACACATGAGGCAGTAGGCACCACCCTCAGGGCAGCGAGAGCCCATGACGAGAAGGTCCCTTCCCTCTGCTGCTGCTGCTGCTGCTGCTGCTGATGCTGATGAAGGCGGCCACTAGTTTTAATCTTGTTTTCTAGTTCCAACTCAAAGTTTCCTCTGATTCCTCCACTTCACTTGCTTAATTTGCTTTCTGCATCCCTCCCTTTTGTCGTCACCCCCGGACAGTGACCAAAAAGTTTTTGGTGCCTTTCGAGCTCGCCAGCTCCATGTTCCATCGACCGAGAGATCGCCCGAGGATTTGGTGTGCCATGCTGCTGCCCGCCACTGCGCCATCCCCCCTGCCCCTGACATGCCATTTTCCTCCTCGTCCCATTCAGGACCATCACCCTACTACTCCATCCCTCTGAAAGTCCCTACATCTCTCTCTCTCTCTCCTACTTGCTGTGTCTGCATGAAGATATGAGAGAAAGAGATAGAGAGTGACTCATACACAGGCACACAGAGGTGAGTGAGGGAAGGATGATTTGATGTTTGGAAGGACCAATTGCTGATAGGTGCAACTGCAAACTCAATTCAGTGAACAGTGGCTGATGGCATGAGGCCCACAGCAGCTGTGTGCACATGCTGATTGAGTTATGGGTGTGCCTGGCACTTTGTGCCAGCTTTGGCGGGTTGTGTGTTTTCCTGTTGGTATTGCCTCTCGACTGACTGGTGATCGATTAACCATGTGAAGATCGAAAATTAAAAGGAGAAGAAAAGAACGGCATCGACGTTTATTCCAGAAATTGTTTCAGTGTTACAATTATGTTGGAAACATAATAATCAAACAGAAGTGTAAGATGATAAAACACTCTTGATAGTATTAAAAGTATCTCTGTGATAAAGTTTTAGTATAAGTAAAAAGAGAAGAATACAACATCATAAACTCTAACATGTCCATATCGCGGGCCTGCACCCTAGTAGCCAAACTCTTCCTTATCATCACATGTTATCATAATTTTGCGTTGTTTTTATTTTTCATTTTTCATGACAACTTAATTCAAAACACATCAAATATTATTGTTTCTACCTTCTAGAGATCAATATACTGTAAAATTCTGCATTGAAACTTGCCTACTGAATGGTACTGCAGTTTCTGCAAATGAATTATCTTCTGCATGCTTATTGGAGTTAGCATTCTGGCGGTGCAGCGGGACAAAGACAGGTTCCTGAGCCTATCAAGCTGAGCGTGTCTGCAGTATTGAACTGGATGAACTCTTGAGTACTACTCATTTGTTTTCATCTCTCCTTTTTAATCTCAAAAAAGTTAAGTTGGCCATCACTTTCTTTTATCCATAAGTAAATCTTAAATATCTTTAAATGCTTGAAATTTGATCTTCAAATTTCTGAATCACCAACTCGATCATAGCCACATACTTCTTGATTCAATAGCTAAGATCCAGTTGCCACTTGTAAGAACAGGTTAAAAACAATAGCAAACATAAGTTATGATCTATTGAGCAGTGTCCTCTTCGGCTCTTCCCAAGTAGCCACACAAACTTCCAAGCAGCAGCACATCATGGCCTAATAGTGCAGATCGGATTTAAACTTTGTTCTGTGTCGCCATGCGTGGGAGATTGAAGACAGTCAGAGAGAGAGAGAGAGAGAGAGAGAGAGAGAGAGAGAGAGAGAGAGAGAGAGAGAGACCACAGTGACGTTTATGCTACATGGGGGCTCAGTCACTACTGCACCACGTAGGAAATATAGTAACATATTAACTCCCCATCCGGGCGGTCGGAGAGCAGGACGGCAACATCACTGATCCGTTGTCTCTTCCCCTCTCCTCCCTCCCTTGTGCACTGCAGGGTCCGAGAGCAAAAAGTAACAAAACCCTGCCATGCGTGTGACGCAGGCCTCCTTGTTTGCTATCGACTTCTTGTCCTTTGTCTTGGCGGCTGCCTCTACGGGCGTATCTAATATGAATGGACGAGGGTCTCTCTCTCTCTTCCTTCCAAAATCCTTTCTTTTATCCAGAAACAAAATATTTTTCTTTGTCTGCAGACTGTAAAATTCGTATTTTTAGTTGATATCTATTATTTTGCTGCTTATTGCAAGATGCACGCGCAAGACTTCAAAAGAACTAACTCTTGAAGCGTTCACTTGAGAAAGATGTTAGATTACCAACTTATTTGTAGTACGCTTTATAGATATCAGAGAAGCTATCCTTCATAGGACAAACATGACGAACATTAGGACAAGTATTCCCTCATTACACTGCCTTCTAACAGTGTGTCGTATATTCACATAATAGTATACATCCAAAGAAGATATTGAAAGAATAATCTTGTGCCCTGCATGGCAGGTGGAACATGACATACTGATACAGCCAGTAGTGGACAAGGGAATTGGAGAGAGAGAGAGAGAGAGAGAGAGGTAAGTTTGTGGATGGCTATCTCATCCTTTCCCTCCCATATGCTTTAACTTGAAAGGGAATAAGGAATATGCATGACACTTTATGTACCCTCAACAACACTATGCTAATTGCATGCTGCAGCTTCTTCATCTGCCAAATATACAATATTGTCATGCATGACCTCGCGTAAAAGTGAATTTCTATGGTCGAGGAGTTGAAGTGATAAAGTAATTCTTTCTCATTTAATTAGACCTCTCCAGTTAAAAAAGATTTCATTTGACGTCTCTCATCCGCTCAAAGAAGAACTCGAAAAACAATGAATGTCGTTAAATCCTCCAATCTTTCAATTTTGAGAAAGACATGGCAAACTCCACCGTGATTCCTCATGACATATTTGTTACAATTTCTTCCGTTATTCCCTTAAATTAATTCAAGAAATTATTTTATGAATCTTATCAATCCGACCTAAGTTGATCGATATTTAAAGCTATTAGCACTTGACTAATTTGATTCAAATATAAAAACAAATTCTCTTACAAATATATTGACTTATTTGAATTCGAGGTTATTAGCTCATTTTCTTTCGACACTGGACAGACTAACTAGCATCTCAGCTATCTCCAATCTGTTCATGATTTAAGTAAATGAATGCAAGAGATCGAGTACAAAATTATAACTTTTATTTATATCACATCATAAAATCTCATTGCACGACATTATATATAAAAATTGCACTCCCAGAAGAGCGCACCTTATTAACTATAGAAAAATTAGTTAGAAATAAAATGAGCTAAATGTTGCGGCTGGTCGCCGGCCGTCGTTCACATTGAACCCATCGAATGAAGGCGTCCAGGGTGTTCATGTCGGCCCTGTAGTGCTTCTGCGTGAACTCGAGGAGGACCGGCCAGGTGAAGTCCGGATATGATCGCGGGTGCTCAGAATCCACCAGCGGTGGGGGCGGCCGGATGACCTTGTCCGCCGCCGGGCACAGGAAGAAGGCGAGCGACTTCCTGGGCGACCTATTATTGACCACCGCCCGGTGGAGGCAGCTCTTGTACCTCCCGTTCGACAATGCCTGCGCGTCGGATGCAATGCAGTGCAACTCAAAATGAGAGCTCTGTAACGTGAACGATAAGAAGGATTCGTCAATGCAAGCGGTGGGTGTTCGGGGTTAAATTTACCATGAAGGTGTCGCCGATGTTGACGACGAAAGCGTTACGCTTGGGGGTGATGGTGCGCCACCTGCCGCCGTCGCAGACCTGCAGGCCGACGATGTCGTCCTGGTAAAGGATGGTGAGGGAGGTCGGATCGCAGTGCGGCCCAGTGCCGAGCGTCAGCTCCGGCCGCTGGCACGGCGGGTAGTAGTTCAGCCTCACGATGGAGTCGTTGCCGTCGAAGAAGTCCCTGAACTGAGACCTGCCGACTCCTAAGCTCAGCCCCAACAGCTCCATGATCTGCAACGATAGCCTGCTCATGGCCTCCGAGTAGCTCTGGAACACCTCGCTGTGCTTCCAAGAACCATCACAAAAAATTGTCAGAACATATGATGCAAAAGTAATGTCGTGTTTCTGAAACTTAGAATTCGCTGTTTTTGGTTTAGTTCGGCATGAATGGCTGCTCGTTCTCGATCGAGCACGCATGTACGTACCCTACGTTGTGGAAGCCTCCGCCGAGAGTTCTGTCGAAGTAATCCTGAACCATCGTGCCGGCCGACGGTGAGGGCGAGAAGCGGAAGGAGAGGGTCTCCTTCCACGGGAGCTTGCTCGTGAACCGCGACGTGAAGCTGCTGGCGTAACCGCAGCTCTCGCCGGGCGCCCTCTTCGCCCTCTGCTTCTCCGCGATCGGCATCGCGAAGAAGGCGTGGGCGCCGCGGTGCGCCTCCGCCAGCAGACTGGCGTCGATGCCGTGGTTGACGACCTGGAAGAAGCCGTGCCGCCGGCACGCGTCGTCGACCTGCTCGGCGATGGCCGCGACCGCTTCGGGGTCGCCGGAGAGGAAGCCGCCGAGGTCTATCAGGGGGACCACCAGCTCCTCGGACGCGTCCGGGGTCGGCGCCTCGTGCCCCGGCCAGACGAACTGGTGGGGGATCTCGGCCTCGCGGCTGTGGACGGAGGCGTCGAAGACCAGGGACGTCTGAGTTAATGCGGCGGCGCCGGCGTCCATGGGCCTCGGTGGCTTGGCATTTGGCAGCTTGGTTGTCCTCGGGGGAGAAAGAGTTCGCAGAACCATGGTTATATAAAGAGTTTGAGGAGGCTCTCTGATCGCTATATGAGTTGTGTGTATGGTGGTAATGTAAAGTTGTGTGGAGAGATGACGGGGAGGAGTGAGAAAGAACAAGAGGAAATAGAGGAAGAGCCCAAAGCAAAGTATTGGTGTGAAGGAGAGAAGTGAGTGTGTGTGTATATATATATAGTTATAGTTATGATGTGATACATTATGTTCCCTGACCTCGTACCCCAAACATGTGTTTTATGGCAAACAAGTGGAACGGCTAACCAAGTGGAACAAGAGTGCGGTCTTTGCTATTTACCAAGTTGATGGTATGTATGGTTAGTGAACGACCGAAGGTAATAATTTCTTATTTAATTTTTGGAATACTTCAATTTAATTAAAATTTATTTTTATCATGTTCATTCAAACATTAAATTAGTCCGAGGTTAATAATGGTGAAATTCTATTTCTTGAACCAAAAAATATATCTTTACTATTGTTGAATTAAAAGTCAGCGAGTTCAATTATTAGTAATGTTTTATGGTGAATTAAGATGATATAAAGTTGAGGTGAAAATAATAAATCAATTGGTAATTACGTGAACTTTGAGAACATTCTAGTCGGAGGATTTTTTTATAATATTCTGTCTTAAAATAAATTATTCAAAATTAAAACATATATAAATATAAAAGTATTAAAACTTAGAATATCTTAATATGAATGTCACGGTAACACTATCTTGTCCTGTTCTTGTACAAGTTTGAAATACATTGGGAAATGTTAGGGCTCGTCCACATATGTGCCAATCTTTTTTTCCATGTTTATTCTTCATTATATCCTTAGTCCCAAGTTAAGAATTCGTTGTTGACCAATAATAATAATAATAATAATAATAATAATAATAATAATAATAATAATAATAATAATAATAATAAATAAATAAATAAATAAATAAATAAAGAACACAAAGTGATGACACAAGTAAATACATAATTTTACATGATAAAAAATTGAATATCATGCGTCAACAATTGTCGAAAAGGATTTTTACTATTTTCAATATAAAATCAACACAGAAATTTTCATATAATATATATATATATATATAGCAACGCTGTAAATTACATTATATCTCAAGGATTCGCATTAACAAATGTAGATAATAATATGAAAGAAAGTGTCTTGATGTTATATATATACACACATGTTCTTCTCATTAAACATTTACGTCATTTGTGATGTTTTACAGGTGGTCGATGGCATTATATCCAAGAAATTGAATAGCCAAGGCATGAATATCAAAGTTGTGACCTGTACCTAGTAAAAAGGAGATGGCATGGTAAAATACAAAAAATGCCATGGTTATATATGAATGATAATTAAACTGTTAAAACTTTCGTTCTCGACGACAAAGATAGTCAGGACCATATATTAGTCTCCTGGAGGAGTTAACAACGACATGTATAGTATCAGCATCATATCTTTGCCGAAAGGAGAATGTCATTAGAATTGGATGCTAATGGAAATGAGAATGATGTTTTACTAGAATGAAGGTGCCCCAATTATTGATTTAATAAATCTGTGTACATCTGGTACCCATGAAAGTGGCGAAAAGTTTATGGATCATTGATCAGGATCTTGATCTTTTCTCTAAAGATCGAGTTTTGACTCTTAAAAGATAAACTGTGGATCGCATTTGTAAAAGCTAGCTATTTTATCTTGATTTTAGTTCTATTTTATTTCACTGGCCATCATTATGCCATACACTGGATTTTAAGAACTTGTGGATGCTTTTTATTCCCTAAATAGGAGTAGGTGATCAACAACAATAGATTTGATATTTGTTGGGAGAAGTGACTTTAATTCTGGGCTTCTCATCACAATAAAAAGATTCTTACCTTTTATAATTGATCCTAAAGTTGGCGTTCTTTGAGGAGATTATACAAAGAAAAGGAGTGGAAGGGATTCTTTTGTAGTCTAGCAAATAAAAGAAATGTGAACTCCTGAGTAGATATAATGTTCAAATGGTCACCATAATGATAGGTGTTTTAAATAGTAAGATTTTTTAGATCATTCTTTTTCTTCAAAATGGAATCAACAATCGAAGACTGTTTGATTAAACTATAAATTTAATTTATAGATTTGTGGATAGCTTACTCTGTCTATATTTTGAGAGCATTCTAAGGCCAATCCTTTGAATGTCTCAATGTAAAACCAATTTATTTCATTGGTAAGATAAAAGTCATTAAATTGTGGGTGCAATCAAAAGCTTCGTTTGTTTTGATAAACAATAAATCCACACACAGAAATAAATTCTTAAGAAAATTAATTGTTTGTTTTGTGTGTTTAGACTAGAAGGAAAATAAAATTGAAAATGTAAGAGATGAAGTTTTTTGTGAGAGGAAAATGATTTTCATTTAAAAAAATGAAGTTCATTTTCCCATTTTTAATCTATCATTTTCAATCAATGGAAAATATTTTTCGATTGACCAAGCTATTTAATGCTACCAAACAACAGAAAGTTAGGAAAACATTTTTCAGGAAAATATTTTTATCAAAACAAACGAAGCCCAAATGTTCTGTCTTCTCTCATTGCATTAACAATTGCTTTGAATCGTTCCTTCTCCGGTGTTAAATTAAAGGGGATGGAAATTAATTGCTACACTATAAATGAACCACAAGTATGAACAACTTAGGTGGGCATGGCACTAGTATGTGTGACTCATAGGTATAATAATCCGGTTGAGGTTAATTCAATGGTTCCTATCTTAATTCAAGTAGACTATCCAAGACATGGAGAAAAAAATATTGCAGATGTGAGGATTGATATGAAAGAAACAGAATGCAGGGGAATGGAAGAGGAGAAAAAATATTCTTGTTAGAATAATCATATTAATAGAGGGGGTAGAGGGAAAACTGAAAAAGGAAATAAATATTAACTACATTCTTCCTCAAATGACTCGGAATCTTTAAATTCCAATTTGAATGGAAGAAATCGTTTCCTCCATTTCCAACCCTTTACTTTTCCCTCTTTCCTTCCTTCTATCCAAGGCGAAAAAGAATTCTTGGATTGGGTAATTAGAAAGGGTTTGCAAGGATGAAGTAAGATTACAAGAGGTTTTGGATTGTTTGGAAAATAATTTATTAAAATAAAGAAGAGAGGGAGTGGGTTTGTGGAATTAGGACTCCAAACTAAGGGATTTGAGTTTTTTTCTTTCAAGTCTGGCCTCATGGTAAGCTCTCTATTATATAACATATTGGCATAACCAAATAGGTGAAATGTTATTTATTTGGTTATCCTCCTTTATCTCATGTTTCAAGTTTGTATCCAACAAATGGATGGATATTTTTCATATCTCCCACAAATTTCTATGGAACATAATTTTATATTCTTTTTTTTAAATAACATAATTTTATATTCCCCCTACCCTTAGCCTTAATAGAAAATAAAAGTAAAAAAAAGGAAAAACAAGTCCTATTTGAGACTTGAACTCTCAACCTCTGGCATAGATTTCAAGGTTCCAAGTTCCAACTACAAAATAACTTGAAATGGGACTATAGTTGTTGGTTGCTACATTAGTTCCATACAATTTGGGCGTCTAGTTCACTAGTCACTACCCAATATCCAGAAAGATCGTTCCTATGCTTCCACAAGTTGCATTACCAAATTCAAGTTATTCAGCTATTCTATTGCACATTTGCATACCTTGTCACATCACTTGTTTTACATGAACACATCTAATGCGTTTATTAATTGCCAATTGTCACATTCTTCCTAATAATTCATCAGAATAAACTATATAAAGCTTATATTCCAACTATGGACGGCATTGAATATGTGGAGGCTGGAGCACATTTGATAAGATGGCCCCTTGGGATGTTCAACTAATGTGTTGTCTACAACTGTTGCTTTGGGAAAGATCTATTATTTACATACAACACATGGTTATCCCATTACCTACTGTTCTATTTTTCAAGATTCTACATTATGACATTTATTCCTATCCTGAACACATTTGTCAAGCACAAGCATGAAGTTTAAAAGTTGCACCTCACTGCCAACCATTGATGTTTCCATTAGTTAGTAGCAAGTCATGATTTCTCTCCTCACTAAGTGCTTAAGTAAGTTGGATATAAATATGATGAATGTCGCATTCGAGACGGGTGTGAACTCTTCTGTACTTCAAAGAACTCTAAGAGACAAAGGAGAGGTGTGTGTGTGGGAAATCCTTCCCAGTATTAGTTAGCTATTTAGAAACTTTTCTTTTTGGTATTATATTATATTGATTAGAAATAGATACATATTGCTAGGATTCCTATTTTCTCTAGTTGTACCATAATTATGGGATTAGATTTGAGCCTTCCAGATTTTAGACTTCCTAATTTGTCTCAGGGTACTCATATTGTATATGAGTTGTTGTACAGACATAAAAATACAGAACTTAATAATATATTTTTCTATATGGTATCAGAGTTCTAGGCTCTCTTCTGGAGTTCTTTGTTTCTGGCCTTCATCGCTATGAAACTTGTGGCCTTCATTGCCAAGTTATCTTTGTTTTCTTGAAAAGACAACATCACATACTCATCGTCATTCAAGATGTCAAAGATCCAAGAGACTATTACGACAATCCAATCCGAAGAGACAATCCGATCTCAACAATAAGGAGAATTGCAGAATATTCATGACTCTTACATATTAGATGAGAAAAACTATCTTAAGTGGCCTCAACTCATTCGCACGGTTATGAAAGGAAAGGGAAATATTGGTCATCTCATGGGTACAAGTCCTAAGCAAGAGGATCCTAGGTTTGAAGCATGGGATGAAGTGACATGTGCATGTTTCTGACAACTGCAAAGGATATATGAGATGCAATGCAGCAAACTTATTCCAAAGCTAGAGATGCAGCTCAAGTATATGAGGTGAAGGTGAAAACTATGGCTGCCATAGCAATGAAATAAGTCTGTTACTGAATATGCAAATCAACTGAAGTCCTTATGGCAAGAGTTAGATCACTACCGAGTGATACAAACAAAATGCTCAGATGATGCAGCAATTCTGAAGAAATTTATTGAACAAGATCGGGCTTATGATTTTTTGGTTGGACTTAATCCAGAATTTGATCAAGTGAGGATACAAATTCTTGGGAAGTCTAAGGTTCCATGCCTTAATGAAGTAGTGGCTCTAATACGGAGTGAAGAAAGTAGAAGAGGTTTGATGCTTGAACCACAAATCTCTGATAGTTCATCTATGGTGGCTCGTGGTAGCACCACAAGGAACAACATTTGAAGAAGAAAATGGTGGTCAACAAAAATCCTAAATCGTGATGGATTATGGTGTACTTACTGCAAAAAGTCTCGCCACACCCATGAAAGATGATGGAAGCTTCAAAAATAAGCCACCAAGTCGTGAATGAGTTAAAAAGGAGGTCAACCACATAATAATGGACAAGCCCACATTGCTACAGGAACACAAACTACATCAACACTAGCACCACAAGAGCCAAGTGGTCTCAGTCAAGATGAGATTGATAGGTTGAGATCACTTATTAATAGTCTCAGAAAATCTGAAGAATCAATAGGTACTTGTTCTTTGGTGCACTCAGATAAGCTTTCATTTTCTATTGGATTAAAAGCCTCAGGTATAACCTTTACCAACTCCTGGATCATGGATTCAGGAGCTATCGATCATATGACTCATTTTTTCAATCTTTTCTCAACATATACCCTATGCCCAAGCAATAAGAAAATAACCACTGCTAATGAATCCCTTCCTACTATAGCATCATTTGGTGATGTTAAAATAAACTCATCAATAATTTTAAAAAATGTTCTTTCATATTCCAAACTTGTCCACAAACCTAATTTCTGTACAAAAACTCTCTCTAGATCTATGTTGCAATGATTTTTTAAAGTAATTATTGTGTATTTCAGGACAAAAATTCTGGGAGGATGATTGGACATGCTAGAGAAAGGGATGATATCTACTATCTTGAAGCACCAAGTCTATTGAACACGATTAGGGGCAAATTATCCACTTCAAATCTGAGCTCATCTTATCCAATAAAGATAAAGCTTTACTTCACCATTATCGACTTGGACATCAATCCTTTAGGGTGATCAAGATTTTGTTTCCTTCTTTGTTTAAGGATTTAGATGTTGAAAGTTTGCGATGTGATGTGTGTGAACTTGCTAAACACAAGCGTGTACCTTTTCAGATCAGCAATAAAAGAAGCTCCACTCCTTTTTATCTTCATTCATTTTGACATATGAGGTCCATCCACTGTTTCTAATGTTTCTAGGGCAAGATGGTTTATTTCTTTCTTGGATGACTGCACCCGTGTTATTTGAATTTTTTTGCTTAAACATAAATCTGACGTCAGCACTGTGCTTCCAATATTTTGTTCCATGATCAACAACAAATTTGGTGTCAAAATAAAAAGGATTAGGTCAGAATTAGATCCTTACTCCATGTTTTCAAAAGGAAGGGATAATACACAAGTCTTCTTGTGTGAATACTCCACAACAAAATGGAGTAGCAAAGAGAAAAAATGGTGATCTTCTTAAAAAGACTAGAGCCTTATTATTTCAGAACAATGTCCCTAAGATGTTTTGGGGAGAAGCAATTCTTACGTCTACTTATTTAATAAATCGGTTGTCATCAAGAGTCTTGGGTTTTAAGAGTCATATGTATATATAATCAACATTCTACCCTAATCTCAGCACTACAAATAATCTTGTTCCTAGAATTTTTGGATGCGTATCATTTGTCCATGTTCATAGTCATAATAGGGGAAAACTAGATCCAAGGGCTCTAAAATGTATTTTCTTGGGCTATTCTTTAATTCAAAAATGTTACAAGTGTTACCATCCTCCATCAAAGAAATTTTATGTTTCAGTGGATGTCACATTCAATGAACAAAAGTCCTACAATAATCCTCATCCTCAGGGGGAGAATTTAAGTATAGAGGATAAGGAAGATTCCTTATTTAATTTGTTTTCAATTCCCTTGTCTAAAATTTCAAATTCTATTCATGTACCTCCTTGTTGATCATGTTCCAATCATGTGCCTAAGAATCCTTTTGAAATTGTGCTCGAACCAATTGTTGAAACACTTGTGCATGAACCCGTGTTTGAAACAACAAATGTGCCACAAGTAAAATCCAAGTCTGCCCCTAACAATGTGAAATTTGACAAGGTGTACACAAGAAGAAAGGCAAATGTTCCTGGACCTATGCAGATCCAAGAGTCCACCTTGAATTCTTTGAATGAGGTAAACATTTCTGATCACCAATTGCAAGAATCTGAACCTTATGTTGATAATATTGAGCAGGACCTTCCTATTGCCATAAGAAAAGAAACTAAAAAATGCACAAAGCAACCATTGTACCCTTTGGCAAATTTCTTATCATTTAAGAACTTTTCTCAAAGCAACAATTGTACCCTCTGGCAAATTTCTTATCATTTAGGAACTTTTCTCCAACGCATAAGCCTTTTTGTAAGCCTAAATGCTATTACCATATCAACCATCCTATCTGAGGCTTTATCCAATGAAAAATGGAAACAAACTATGAATGCAGAGACGGAGGAACTGGAAAAGAACAAGACATGGGAATTGGTGAAGTTACCTAAAGGAAAGAAGGTAGTGGGTTGCAAGTGGGTATACACATTGAAATATAGAGCATATGGGTATTGAGAGATACAAGACAATGTTAGTAGCCAAAGGGTATACCCAAACATATGGAATAGATTATCTCGAGACACTTGCTCCTATTGCAAAGATGAATACAATTAGAGTATTGTTATCATTAGCTGCTAATTATGGTTGGGACTTGCATCAATTTGATGTTAAGAATGCTTTCTTACATGGGGAGTTATAAGAAGAAATCTATATGGAAGTTCCGCCAGGGTATGAAAAGAATTTAACTGCACATATAGTCTGTAAGCTGAAAAAGGTATTATACGGTCTTAAACAATCACCACTGGCATGGTTTGGAAGATTTTCAAGAGTTATGTTGACCATGGGATACAAACAAAGTCAAGGTGATCACACATTATTTATTAAGCACTCTTCTTTAGGAAAACTCACAGCTCTCTTGGTGTATGTTGATGACATAATAGTTACAGGAGATGATGTTAAGGAACAAGAAGTCTTGAGTCAATACTTGGCCAAGGAATTTGAGATTAAGACACTAGGGAGGTTGAAGTATTTTCTCGGAATTGAGGTTGCTCACTCTAAGAAGGGAATTTTTATCTCTCAACAAAAGTATATCATAGATCTTCTTAAAGAAACTAGCAAAACAACGTGCAAAATAGCAAGTACTCCCATGGATCCTAATCTTAAACTTGGACTAGCAAAGGAAGGTGTTGCAGTAAATAGAGAAATATTTCAACACCTTATAGGAAAACTTATTTATTTATCTCATACAAGGTCAGATATAGCTTATGCATTGAGTGTGATAAGTCAATTTATGCATAATCCAAAGGAAGTTCATTTGCAAACAGTTTATAGAGTACTACAATATCTCAAGGGAACACCAGGAAATGATATCTTGTTCAAAAGAAATGGAAATTTGATACTTGAAGCATTTACTGATGCTGATTTTGCTGGATCAATTGTTGACAGAATCAGGATATTGCACATTTCTTGGTGGAAATCTTATGACATGGAGAAGTAAAAAACAAAGTGTGGTAGCTCGATCAAGTGCAGAGGCTGAATTTAGAGTCATGGCCCAAGGTATACGTGAACTGCTTTGATTGAAGATTATTCTTCAAGATTTGAAGATTAGATTAAGTGTGATGACCCCATGAGACGCTATTGTGATAACAAATCTGCAATTAGTATAGCTCACAATCCAGTGCAACATGATCGAACTAAACACATTGAAATTGATAGGCATTTTATCAAAGAGAGTTGGACAGCGGATTTATTTGTATATCTTATATGCTCACATATAGTCAACTTGCTGATGTTCTTACCAAGAGTCTAAGTAACTCGAGTTTTCAAGCTATTGTATCCAAGTTGGGAATGATGAATACACATTCACCAGCTTGAGGGGGAGTGTGGGAAATCCTTTCAAGTATTTGTTAGCTATTGATTTGTACATTTTTTTTGTATTTGTACATTTTATCAAAGAGAAGTTGGACAGCGGATTGATTTGTACACCTTATATGCCCACATATAGACAACTTGCTGATGTTCTTACCAAGAGTCTAAGTAACTCAAGTTTTCAAGTTATTGTATCCAAGCTGGGAATGATGAATACATATTCACCAGCTTGAAGGGGAGTGTGGGAAATCCTTTCTAGTATTAGTTAGCTATTTAGGAAGTTTTCATTTTGGTATTTATTATATTATATTGATTAGAAATAGATACATATTGCTAGGTTTCCTATTTTCTCTAGCTGTCCCATAATTATGGGATTAGATTTGAGCCTTCCAAATTTTAGACTTCCTAATTTGTCTCAGGGTACTCATCTTGTATATGAGTTGTTGTACAGACAGAAAAATGCAGAACTTAATAATATATTTTTCTACAATGTGCATCAATAAAAATATGTATATATTGCATCAGAGGTTCAAATGTCAAGCAAAACCATTTAAGAAAATTTATACATAAAAAAGAAGAGATTATTCAGCTAATTAGCAAGATATCTTAGAAGACTTGGAGTTTCAAGCTCCATTAGATGACACAAGATAAAATGACAAATACCTGCTTTTGCTTTCTTGTTTCAATTTTCTGGAGGGCATGTACCAAATAGCTGAAGTGGACAACTCAAGCACATGGGTCCTGTATCAGTGAATCATCTGCAAAACCTAATGATACAACAATTAAGAACATCGCAAAAGTTTCCAAATATACTTATTGATATCCAAAGAAGTACTGCAAAACACAAAAAAAAGAGAACAAACTGAAAATAACTAAAGACTATAGCCATGTTATTACCTGTGAAGCAATTCAGAAGATTTATGTGGCACTTCTTTGCACGAAATATCAGAAACATTGGTAAAGAGAGAATATCACAGTTAAGTTTGCATTATACTCATTGGGATTAGAACCTCATAATTTTCCTCAATACTTACTAGCTCCCTTCGTGAACTCAAAGGCAAATATTAGCAAAAGATGATTTCTTTTCAAGGGAAGTACAAAAAAAATAGTTATTATGAACAACGCAATGGAGATCAGGTAGTCTTCCATTAAATTCCTATGTTGCAAAACAAAATTACAGAAAAAAAAAACTCTGTGCGGGCATTTTGAGTGATCAGGATAACATCCAAAACCAGACGTATGATGAAAATTTGCAACTGCATAAGAGCCAAAATAATACACAGGTGGACTTTTGTCCATCCAAAGCATACAAATTGTGTTTCTCTTCTGTCCAGGGGAAATACAAGAAGAACCAGAAGCAGAAGATCAACTCTTTTTTTTTCTCGACAATAGCTTGGAGTCTTTGTTCCCATGGTTCACACCAAGTCCCTGCAAACTGACAGAAATATTTTGCCCATTGTTTTGAGGACTACATACTGAATTCTTAAACTATGTGAGACATATACTTAAATTGCCACTTCCACTTCTTACATGGTTGTCATGAGATTGTGATTCCTCGCAACACATAAGCTCTGTTGCTTTGGAAAAAATTTGTGGATGCACCAAAATGGGGTTTATGCATTCACGATTTCCTCAGAGGATTTCTTGTATTCAGGTTTCAGCTCATGCGTTCCTTGGTTGGGTCCTCTCTTGTTGTAGACACATAGATCATTTAATATCTCTTTCAAGAATTGCTGCAAAGAAGCAGATACTCGAAGAAATGAGAATGGAAAACCTAAGTGCACACATTGCTTTAAGGTAACAAACAATGATAAGATATTCAGTGATACTTCAAAGGAATGCTAATTAAAACATTTACCTTCCAAGTCTACAAGGTTAAGTGACACTAACACTATTTTAACATGCATTCATTGCATCCAAGATTATGGCATATTGACAGTTACGAAATACTAACTAAATAGCTGAGGCAAACATTTATGAATAACTAGGTTTTCTCATTTGGTTGTGTAAACAACTTTAAAAATATAAATTAATTATATTTTCTTTTTTGGGGATTAATTTTTTTTATATAGATAACATGAGAGGCTGCGTGAAACCGGAGAATCTTTTTCTTTCAAAAAAGAGGAAAAACATTTTTTCCCAAAGTTATGTACACTTTTTTGTGAACTGAAAATTATTCATTTACCAAGATTTTTTATTTCCAAACACAATAAAATAAGGAAAACATTTCCCTGGAAAATATTTTCCTTGAAACAAATAGAACCTTTGTATAGTATATCAAGCACTTCACAAGACATCTCAAATTCTAGTGCCGAAACAAATAGTATCATCATGTAAAGTATAGTTACAAGGAACAAAAGAAGCTTAAGTAATATTCGTTGACTGCAGCCAAACAGCAGTTTAAGACACTATGCTTGAGAAATTCTATGGTACACCCTCAAGGAAAGACTTATTTTGCTAACTAGATAGTAGGTATATGGTAGAAGCTAACTTCAATGTGCAAATCATAGTGTTAAAATATTCTAGTACCCCTGTTAGTTGACATGTCAACTACATGCCTTTACATGAATTCACTAAGCTTTCTTCAAAAAAATGAATTCACTAAGCAAGTAAAGACATAGTCAGTATAAAAAATGATATGTGGAAAGTACCTCAGGTTGATCTGTCTCCTGGACCAATTGTTTCAGTGCCCAATTTGGCTGTTTTTCAAAAAGTTTGAAGATGATATTCTCCAATTCACCACGATCCCTACGTGTTCGTTTTGAATCTGTTCCTTTTGTAGGTGTTGGCTTCTTCTTATCCTGAGGAAAGTCACAGAAAATACAAATGAATTAAAGCTTTGAATTGGAATTTCCATGTCAGAGAAACTGAAAAAACAAGTCAGGAATCAGGAAGTCGCGAAATGAAATATATGATAAATGTAACTGCAGTGACTGCAGCCAACTGACAGATGCAGAACAGTTCATTAGATACAGACAAAGAGTATAAGAGAAGTATCATACTTGGATAATGTAAGTATACTTGGGTGTTGCAGGTCAGAAAACATGCAAAACGATCAACTAATATATTAGTTATTCAGATAGAAATGGTCATATCGTTTTCTGAAAAAATATAACATATAAAATTTGATATACATAACCTAATTCAAGCATCCCTACAATAATATTAGGATGTTGAAACCATGATGCCACAAGCTGAATCCATCTAGTTATCTCTCAAATAATGGCAGACAAATAACTTTTGAAATGTGTACCTTTGAACCAGCTGCCATTAAGCTGACCATACCAGGCATGGGCCTCATGTGTGTTCCACGATCATTGTCGATCAGCTTGAAAGGAAATGTGCCAAATATAAGAGAGAAGGAGATTAAACAACAATAATATGATAGTTTGCACCTGAAGTTGTCTAGGCTTTTCATTAGCCTTCTTGGTCCTTTCTCGACAAAGTTTACCATACTCTTTGAAATTTTCAGTTTGCGGTTCCATGTCGAACTTGTGTTCCACCTTGCCCTCCAATGAATATTTTCCTGTGGTGATAAGATTTATCTCCAGAAGCTTACTATTTTGCAACAAAAAGTTTATGAAAACGTAACAGTATTTAGTTTGACAAATAGACACGTAAAGAGCATTTATGTTTTCTTTTTCCTAAAGAATCATTTATGAACCCTAGATGTTTATATGAATGAGATATGTTTTAATCTACTTAAACACAAAGTGAAAACAATAATACACTGCATGCTTGTTTAACAGAAAAAATATCCTTACCCCTTTGAAGAAACTTCAACAATGCAAGTTAAATATTTCTCATGGTTTTTTTTAAAATCATGTAGCATGAAAAGACGACTGGGACTCATATCGGGGACAGTGATGGAGAAAACAAACAGGTGCATCATCTTCTGTGTTTAATCACCAAACAAGACTAACAATAACACCAATATAACTCATAGCAGGAACATAGTTTTCTTTTTAGAAACGAACATAAGTGATTAAATATGTACCTTGATTCGATTCAGAAAAAATACAGAGAGGAACAAAGTCTTTAAACATATTTAGAGAGTAGCATTTGGGTGCATGTCCAGAATCATGTTGAGCCAACTCCATCTTAAACTGCAAATAGGCAAAGGTGAGAAGTAGATCAGTCCAGTGATTTAATGGTCACGAAAGAAGCCCCAAGAAGCATCAAATATCTGATGAGATCAATGGAGCTATTCTGTGTACACCATCTTTTTTTCAGTTTCGCTTATAACTGATTAATCGAGAAATTTGACTTGGTCCTTGGAACTAATTTAATTCCTTTAATTCTTATTGTAATAAGATAATTCGAAGATCGTGATTAATTCGCATATGTTTGGTAAAAAGAATAATACCCCACCCC
>LTAE01003441.1:12390-49677 GCA_001647135.1 Pontederia paniculata
CTCTCTTCTCTCTCTCTCTCTCTCTCTCTCTCTCTCTCTCTCTCTCTCAATTCATAAGCACCAAGTTGCATGGCTTCTTTTACCAGCATGATCTCTCTCTCTCCTACCAGCAAACACACACATTAATGAGGAGAACAAAGACAAGGGCCTCGGTGTCTTGATGCCTATTTTCACGGGCATTGTACTCGAATGCTACTAAAATGCAACAAATGCTCCTTTTGGATGCAAACCCTTTACACCACCATCCAGCACTGTGCAACAAGTGGGGGGATTTTCTTGTATGTATATATGTTATCAAGGGATATATTCTCTTTTTAACATGCACTCCCAACATTTTCTTTTGTAGAGTTCCCATCACAATTTACATCTGTTATATGGTGGTGATTCCTAACTTTTAGTGCATATATAATGGTTTCCACCATGATTGAATATGATCACCATCCTCAATTTTTTTTTTACCTTTTTGAGGAAGCCTTTATATCCTATGCATAAAGACTTGAAATCTCCTCAAGCTTTATCCTGGTGTTTTATTTTCTAATTTTGAAGTTCAATTTGCTTAATATTCAACCAAACAATTGTTGGTTTTTGATATTTTTTTAGAAGATAATCATGTATTGCATTAATTGTGAGGGGGCCATAATCAATGATATATCTCTAGTGAGGCTTGTTTGCAAGGAAGGATTACTCATTAAGGTTTGTTATGGTGAGATGACAGCATTATTGTTGATTTTATTCTAAGCATGGTGCTCATAATGGACATACTCAATGTTTGTTCTTCTATTTCAATGATTTCCTTTTCCTGTTTATAGAAGAAATTCATGGTTTGTATGTAATTGAATTTGTAACTTTTTTATTTTCATTGTTTTAATAGTAGGCTATATTGACTTGACTATTGTCATAACCAATTTTTCCATATTACTTTCTCTAATACCACTCAACTAGAACTTTTTTTACCATGTAATCATAAATTATAAATTTATCAATTTTACTTTTCAAATTTATCCGATTTGACAATCCAAATCTGCCATTAAAATATTATCCAAAGTTCTATTAACTTATTTTTTTAATAGTTAAGAAATTCCATTTTTAACCTTACTTATTTAATGCAATAAAAAAATTAAAAACAAAGTAAGAATATAAATATTATTTAACAATTTTCTAGTAATTATGAAATGCCTTAATCACGTTTTTTTTTATTTTTGTTAAATATTTTAATATAAAGAAAAGAGTAAAACTATCATTTTTGTAATTAGTAAAAAAAATAACAATATTTTGGATGAAATTAAGTTTTGGTTGACAAATTAGGATAAGTTCATGAACTAAAATTAGTAAATTTATAATTTAAAGTGAGAAATGGAAATAAGTTATAATTGAGTAAGTGTTATAAAAAAAAATCTTCTATCAAAAGCATGCCAGTCCCCTTACAACTTGTCCATTAATTAAATGAAGTAATAAGGAATCATTATGATTAGGTATAATGCAAAATCTGCATTTCTGAATCTTGTCTCTTTTGGGTCTGCTCCATTACTCAACGTGGTTTAGTTATCAAGTAACGTGATAATTAAATTAATTCACATTATTATTATAGTTCTAACATCAAGTTTTATTGTGCATGCCTAGTCTTTTTTTAGCTAAAGTATACATAATATGTTTTTAACTTTATTATGTATAGATTAATGTGTTAATGAGTTTCTAACTTGAATTTAGTGTAATATGTGCAATGCAAATAATAGAAATATTTTTTGTCTAAAATATAAGTATGTAATGTTAAATACTTTATTTTATTTTGAACATGGAACATATTTATCTATACTATGTTAAATCATATTAATGTATTTAATTAAGTTTGGTTGATATAATTGAATAATGGGACTAGATCTCACTATTGATGTGAGCTACTAGTTTGGAATTCAAACTCTAAAATCGCTAATTTAGCTAAAATTTATTATTTTTATTTTTATTTAAATATTAAATTAATAAAATGCTAATAATTCAAGACATCAATAAATTTTAAATTTTGAGATTCATTTTTTTTAACTAAAACATAGTCATCTATTTTAACCTCCGAATTGAAGTGCTTGTTTAGACATGGATCATGGCATTTTGATGACATCAAAAGGGGTGTAGTTTTGGTGGTGTTCAAGTAAAAAAAAAATATTAGCATCTTCATCTCCAAAGCATCCACTGATTCAGGTATGATCTGAACCACTTGATGAGCAAAAGTAGGCTGTGTTTCCTCAACTTGGGTGTTCTTCCTCCCTTCTTTTCCACTTTTATATATATATATTTGTGCTTGTTTTGTTTTGAATTGGATTCTAGTGACAGTACATATTTCAATATGTTACTGAATATCAGCAAGTGCCTTCATGCAAATTGCTAAACTTGAAGTCTTGAACTGTTCAAATTTGACTGTCAGAGCATTTTAAATGCCAGAAATGAATCCCTGCTGGTAACTCCTCCAAAAACCAATGAATGTTTTCCCTGCCAACTGAACCAATAAATTCCACCATTACCACCTTCTTCATCTTGCCAACCCCACATTCATGGCTCCCTCATTTTTACCACCTCCACCAACCCTCTCTCTCTCATATTAAACATATGATTTATTGACTGTCCTGTTCTCTCTCTCTCTCTCTCTCTCTCTCTCTCTCTNTCTCTCTCTCTCTCTCTCTCTCTCTCTCCTGGTTGGAAGAAGAAGCAAAGCACAGAGAACTGAGTCTTCTCGCTCTCAGGCCAAAAGCTTATGCCCCCCAAACTCCAATAAGAGCTCCAAAGTTCCACCCGTGTTGTCCTTGCTGTCTCTGCAAGAACCTCCCCAAAGTCCAGACCAAGAGAAACCCACGTCTTCCATCCCGCTGCCCAAAAAGGAGAAGTAATATATAAAAGACTCATCTTTTTTTTTTTTTGCCCCCAAAGTGCAAAGCCTCAAAATGATGGCTTTGGGACTCCAAAAGATGAAGCCTTTTTTATGCCTGATGCTTCTGCCTTCCCGAACCCAAGAAAGCAAGAGCTCCTTGCTATTTTTTTAGCTCTCGAATGCAGTGGGGGAATCAAAGATCACATTTTTCCATGAACACAAGGCAACCTGTAATCTGCTGACTGTTTGGAGCTTCTGCTCTCATCCTTCCAGATGGGCTGCAGCAGTGGCCTCTTTGCCCTCTTCCTCTCTCTCTCACTCTTGCTCACATGCTTGTTGGCTGCTCAGGAGCCGAACACGGACGCCTTCTTCGTGTCGCAGTTCTTTCAGCTGATGGGAGGAGTGCTCCCTCCTTCGTCCTCCGGCGACCAGGTCTGTTCATGGAAAATGGTCTCCTGTGACCCGCAGTTGGAGAAAGTTATCAGCTTGCAGGCGTCCGGCATTGGCCTCTCCGGCCCCATTCCGGACACCACCATTGGCAAGCTCAGCAAGCTCCAATTTTTGGATCTCAGCGGCAACAACATCACTGCTTTCTCCTCGGATTTCTGGGAATTGGGCGGTACTCTCAGGTACCTCAACCTTTCCTACAACAGGATCGAGGGACCTCTTCCGAACAACATAGGGAACTTCGGCAAGATGGAAAGCCTCGACCTTTCCAACAACGAGCTCTCCGGCGAGGTTCAGGTGGCATTGGGCTCGCTCTCGAACTTGAGGGCCCTTAATCTCAGTGGGAATTCATTCGAGGGGAGCATCCCAAGCGCCATTGTTGGATGCAAATCCCTGCTCTCCTTGAGCCTTTCCGGAAACAAGCTGAATGGTACTGTCCCTGGTGATTTTGGCACTGGCTTTAATAACCTAACCTTCTTGGATCTCTCAGACAATGAGATCACTGGAAGGTTGCCAGATTTGTCAGGGTTGGAGTCCATTGCCTACCTCAATCTTTCCAGGAACATATTACAGGGTTCGGTCCTCGGAGTGTTTCGGAATCCTCTCGAGGTTGTGGACTTGAGCAAGAACCAGTTCCAGGGGCACATCTCTCAGGTAAACCTCAGTTCTAACTCCAGCTGGTCTACTTTGCTGTATCTTGACATGTCTATGAACGAACTCAGTGGAGAGTTCTTTTCTGATCTGGGAGGGGCACAGTCTCTTAAGCATCTTAACCTTGCATTCAATAGATTTTCTCACCAAGAATTTCCCAAGATTGGCATGCTGTCTCAGTTAGAGTATCTGAATTTGTCGAAAACCGGAATAAGTGGTCAAATTCCATCAGACATCTCTCAGTTGGTTAGCCTGAAAGCGTTAGACCTTTCGCAAAACCATCTGAATGGCTCAATTCCTGCGTTGAGCAGTGTTCTGAATATTATAGATCTTTCAGTGAATAATCTCACTGGTGAAATTCCGCAGTCGCTACAAAAGAGGTTAATGAACATGGAAAAATTCAACTTTTCATACAACAACCTGACACTCTGCGCTGCCAAGTTTTCACGCCGAACACTGAATTCCGCATTCACTGGATCCCAAAATGACTGCCCAATTGCAGCTAATCCGGAGATCATTCAAACTAGGAGACCAAAACAGAAGAGTCTGAAGCTTACAATTGCAATAGTAATTTCTGCCTTCTGCTTGGTTGCTGGTTTTGTGTGCCTTCTCATTGGCTGCAGAAGAAGAAACAGATCCTGGGCAGTTAAACAAATGTCATATAAAGAAGATCAAAGCGTCTCCGGTCCATTCTCTTTTCAAACCGATTCAACTACATGGGTTGCAGACGTGAAGCTCGCTACCTCAGTCCCTGTAGTAATTTTCGAGAAGCCATTGCTGAATTTTACATTTGCTGACCTCTTGGCTGCTACTTCCCATTTTGATAGAGGAACCTTATTGGCGGAAGGAAGGTTTGGGCCAGTCTACAGAGGCTTCCTTCCAGGAGGAATTCATGTAGCTGTCAAGGTCTTGGTTCATGCGTCTACGGTTACTGATCAGGAAGCTGCCAGGGAGCTTGAAAGGCTTGGTCGGATCAAGCATCCAAATTTAGTTCCTTTGACTGGCTATTGCCTAGCAGGGGATCAGAGAATTGCAATATATGAATACATGGAGAATGGGAACCTGCAAAATCTGCTTCATGATCTGCCTTTAGGAGTGCAAACTACTGAAGATTGGAGTACTGATACTTGGGAAGAAGATAATGCTGGTGCACAAAGCATCACAACTGAAGGAATGACTACCTGGAGATTCAGACATAAAATAGCACTGGGTGCAGCGAGAGCTCTGGCTTTTCTACATCATGGATGCTTCCCACAGATAGTGCACCGAGATGTCAAAGCAAGTAGCATTTATCTGGATTCAGGATTGGAGCCAAGGCTATCTGATTTTGGATTGTCAACAATAACTAGCATGGATGATGAGATATCACGGGGTTCTCCGGGTTATGCTCCTCCAGAGTTTTCTGAGTTTGAAAAGGCATTGGCTACTACGAAGTCCGACGTCTATGGTTTTGGAGTTGTCCTTTTCGAGCTTATTACAGGAAAGAAACCAATTGGAGATGAATATCCTGAAGAGAAAGAAACAACTTTGGTAAATTGGGCTAGGGCGCTTGTGAAAAGAAATGAAGGTTCTATATTGATTGACCCCAAGATTAGGGAAACGGCACCACCAAAGCAGATGGAAGAAGCACTCAGGGTTGCTTATCTCTGTACAGCCGACTCGCCTTCTAAGAGGCCATCAATGCAGCAGATAGTTGGGCTGCTGAAGGACATCGAACCTGCACCTACTGATCACTGAAGCACAGCTATTAAATTTTGCTCTCTTCTGCTGCTGCATTACCAGCTTAATGAACTGAAATCTGAAACCTTTTCAGATTGCACGATGTTCCGATAAAATGTACGTCACAATCAAATAGGATAGGGGATGCTTTTCTAATTGATGACGAACTAGTCACTGTATCTTCATTTCTGATACAACAAAGCAGTTGTAGCTTTAACTCTCCAACTTTCTTACAATGAAAATGAAGTTGCAGATCTCAAATTTCATATCTTTTTTCCATTGAATGACATTGTTGATCTATAGCCTTTATCTTCTTTATCGCACAGCTTCAATTATTCGTTTCGAAGAACAAATCTTGCTCTATATGTATTACAGAAAGCCAACTTCTGTGTTGACTGTCCTAGAACTGAACATGGATGAACACAATCTGAAACACTTATGTATCTAGCTGTTCACTATCAGATGGCAAAAAGGAAAAAAAAAACTTCTATCTTTTGGATTTGTATTTCCTTCTTACTCTCAACTGGTGAAGTCTGACAAGTCAACTAGCATCATCCTGTTCTGTGGACAAATACTTTTCTTATACTTTTTCTGAGTGCAAGCACACATTATCTTATGTAAAAAAACAGGTAGCCCACCAAGTTGCTGTTGACAATACAGTAGACAGAAGTGTGGTCTTCTTTCTGATTCAAATCTGACAAATGCTGTGCATTTATTCCTCATCTTCTCCACCATGAGCTGTTCTATTTGACCAACACACTACAAAAGCTTCCTGCAGACTTCCAATGCAGTCGCCTCATATTGTTGCTGATTTGGTTGCAGAAGATTTTATAAAACAAGGTCGGATGCCTTCTTCTTTATTCTTGTGCAGTGTCCTTACTATAATACTCTCTATTGTGTGGTGGTTATGCATATTTGGTAATCATGAAGGTAGGCAGCCTCACACTTACATATTTTTCACATTACAAGAAAAAATTGAAAATAAAGAGCATGATTATAATGATAAGTGTAATGATCCAAGGCAAAAGGTCAAGAGATAATTTCACATAGACAAAACACGAAGATAGTGATGAACACATAAATGACTGTCTCTTAATCATTCACGATGTGTTTTAAATTCGTGTGGGTCAAAGGTCTAAAGCGGATAATTTTATGAATGGAGACACAAAACTGATCTCGCGCTCACTTAAATCATGTGAAATCCCTCAACAATGATGTTGAGCCTCCGAGGAGAAAAATATAATGATCAAGATAAAAGGTCAGGAGAAGATAATCCCATATGGACAAAACACGAAGATATTAATGAGCATATAAGTGAATGTCTCTTAATCATTCATGACACATTTTAAGTTCGTGATGACTAAGAGTCTAAAGCGGACAATTTTATGAATGAGAACAGGGGCACTACAATAAGCAAATGTTTAGAAATGAGATGATAAGCTCAGTGATTTCATTAACTTGTGTTAGTTTGTTTGTGCACTGTTTGGTGTCACTATGTGGACTTCATGTAGCAAGCCTGTGAGATATTTGAAGACATGTTGGCCACTATTCCTAGAGAGCAAGAGATGCATGATCCCTTCCTTGAACATAAAATTAGGTGGGGGACGTTGCATGATGTAGAGGAAAGTGGTGAGAACTATACAATATCTCAAATTTGAAAACTTAAAATTTAAATAAGCATATAGAATTATGGATGGATCCAAAAAAATCTTAGAGGACCAAACTTATCTTATAAAAAAATATTGATAAATAATATTATATTAAATAAAAAAAGATATTATCTAATTCAGTAATTTTAAACTTAATGTGGGAGGGTCAAGCTCTTATGTAACTTTAAAATTATAGAGTATAGATAAATATTATCCAATATAATCATCTTAGCTTAATTTAGGAGAGGTCAACCTGCTACTTAGTTTTAAATAACAATACACATAAATTAACGTTGATAAAGAAATTGTTCCTCCTGTATGCAATAAATGGTAAAAAGTAATATAAATTTAATTAGATTCATTTAATTTTTTATAATTATTTTATTAAATCAATAATTGAATATTTCCAACAAAAATCAAATTCAGATATCATTTAAAGATAACAATTATAAGTTGAAATTCAGATCTGGGTGGGGCGCGAAGTAGGATTTACCATGAAATGAAATTGGCACGATGTTGTAACATATTCATAGAATGGATTGAAAGAGGATATTGAATTCTTCATTTATTTATTTATTTATTTTCTCAACAGTAAATTTTCAAGCTCAAAAGTTTTTCTTTAATAAAATCTAATATCGGATTCGGTCATTCCGATCGAATCGTTGTTCAAATTAAATTCATACTTAAATTTAAACTATTCTGAAAGAGTCAAATTCGAGCAAAATTCGAGTTTCATCCCGTCTAATAAATCATCTAAAAAAATTGGAAAAAAATCTTACAGAAAAAAGAATTGAAGAAAAAGTACGATCAACTTATAAGTTGTGATTTGTACTTTTTATGTTAACAATTATCTTTTAATGCTAGTATATTTGATTTCACTATAATCTTCTTCGGTAATTACATGTCGTGAATTTATGATTTATGCTTAAAAAAATTGTGTTCAGATTTATACATTAATATAATTATTTAGTGCAAATTTTATTATTTTATGTTAATATATTTAATTGTTCGACTTAATTAGTTTAGTTGGTCCAATCTAACGCGAGGATCTTCTAACAAGATTTTTCTACCTTAATCTTTAATATAATAAAAAGGATAATTACATATGCAACAAAAGAATACGTTGAATACATGCAACGTAGCTTTTAGGTTTCAAATTTGATATGATATTTTAATTTAATTATATTTAAAAAAATTGAAGTGTGTTTGACTTAGCTTATAAGTAATTTAAAATTATTTATAAATTAACTTTAAAATATTTTTATATTTAATAAATAAAAAATACTTATAAGTTGTTAGTGTAATAATTTATAAGTTAAAATAAATAAGCAAAGCTCTGCTTATTTTTAGAGTTGTTAGCTTATTTTTTAAAATCGATTATATTATTTTTTTTATCCATTAGTTGCTTCTTAATTAAGTAGGGAGCATCATGTTATCTATATTTTCAATCGTAGGATATTAAATTTACAGTGGATGTTTAATTTTTTCTCTCATATTTTTTTTTCTCCTAAATTTATCATCATATATTAAGCATTCTACGGTTAAAAATGTAGGTAGCATGATGCTCCTTACTTAAGTAAGAAGCATCTCCATTTTTTTTAATATTATTATCGTATAATTTTTAAGAGTATCTTAGTTAATATTTATTTTGACAAACTTTATAACTACTTATTGATATTATCAATATTTTTATTTAAATATATAAGTAATGCTTATCAGATATTTTTTTATCAATTAAGTTAAATAGACTTTAAATAAGTGTTTTTTTATGGACACATGTTATAGTTATGGAAACACGATAAAGTTTATTATATTTTTTCTTCAAACTTAAAAGAAATTTACATTTATTTATTAATGTTTTTATTATTTATTATAAGGGCGATTCTTTTATTCAGTTACATTTATTTATTATACATTTAATTATTTATTATAGGCTTGGGCGATTCTTTTCCTGTAAAGTATGTGCATGCGCTGTGCCAATAAATTATTTAAAGTGCAAAATAAAGTATGCATGGAATAAAAGTGAGAAGCTGACAAATAGGAATGGAACAAACGCCATTTTGGCCTTGTTGTTTTTTTTCTTTCAATTATTCTTTTTGGCCCTTGTAGAGATAAAATAAAGAACGAGCAAAATAAATAAATATATTATGCATTTATACGCTGGCGGATATTTCAATAATTTTTCGCCAATTAGTCCATGTATCCAAATTATGACAACAAGAAGAAATTTTGGATTGTTTTTTTTTTTACAAATATTTTTTGGACTATTTGATTATGGAGTAGCAGTAAGACTATCATATTATTTTAATAATACAGAAAACAATTATTCTGATTAATTTAGATCAACACATTTAGAAAAATATGAAGTCATTTATCGTTTTACTCTCAAAACATAATATCATATTTTTTTTTAATATGACATTTCCCTCGTTTTCATCTTTTTATACTACATTTTAACTTCTCTTTTATAATCTTACATATGTTATTAATATAATGGCTAATAGTTAGTTATTTGTGATATAATATTTTATAACATTACAAAATTATTTTTTGTATTTACTTCACAATTTAAACGCACTATGAAATAACAATATGCCTCACTTTTGAAATATATGCGAAGCGTATATTTATTCTACCTCTATATTCGATCTATTTTCATTCTTCATACTTTAGTTTTACACATAAAGCAGAAAAAAATGAAATAAGAGAATGTTTGAAAGTTTGAACTGACACCTAGTAATCCATACAAATCTTAGAAATCCAAATTAACATTTTTTTTGTCATTGTAGATTTAAGAACTTAATCCAATAAGACTATATTAAAGTGACGAATGAGATTTTCAACAAAAATATTTTGTATTCGATAAAAAAAATCGAACTAAACCTCTCCTTTATTGAACTACATAATTTCTCATACGCTTATCATTTGTATTACATACATATTTATACGATTACATTTAAACATGATTATAACATAAAGCTAAAATAATAGATGCATGATTAATATAGTGGAGCGAGTCTCTTGGGCACGTAGTTGAAACTGTTGGGTAAATACTTAGTCTAATATCCTTAAGGGTGTGTTTGGTTCATACGTTATAATATTGATAGGAATATTTGAATCCCTAGAAATATATTTCATGTTAATTATATTTCTTGGAAAGTAGGATTATGGTGTTTGATTTAGTACGTTTGTTGGAGTTAAAGAAAAAAATATATTTGCTTTAAACATAATCATTGAGTCAGTAATGTTAGATTGAGTGGAGGGAATGAGATTCTTATAAATCATAGGAATCTCATTCCGACGGAAATGTCATATTGCTAAGTGCATTCCTAAATATGACACAACCAAACAAAGAAATGTGAAATTTTCACGAGGATTCCTTGGAATCCTTAAATAATAGAGTGCTCCAAACACACTCTAAATTGCTATTCTAATTCTAAATTTCTAATTAGTCCAATAAAACCCCCAAACCAATACTTTGAGGCTTCTTGTGAAGTAAAGTATGTGTGGTGTGACCCAACACACGAAGGTTGTGTTTGAGAAAACTCAAAATTTTGAAGAAAAACTTAATTACTTTGTACTGTCACTTTTCAATCACAGAGTGGTTAGCTTACTTTTAAGAAAAGCGACAAAAAATAGCTATTTCTAATATTTTTTTTTATAAAAATAACTTAATTTTATATATCAAACACTGAATTATGAAAAAGCAAGTTATACTTTTTTTAAAAGATCTTTCAAATATTATTTGATTTTAGAGAGCCAATAAAAAAAAATTTATATTACGTGAAATAGACGAGAGAATTTCAAATGTTACTTGATTTTAGAAAGCCAATAAAAAATAATTTTTTTTATGTTACGTGAAATAGGAAAGAGAAAAAAAATCAACACATAAATATGATGACACAAAGATTTACGATCGGCTATGATGCGCAGGTTCTTATGAATTTTCATTGGTTAAGATTCAAAACATTATCGACCTTTTAGAAAAAAATAATAAAAAAAATCTATTTTTTATGAAAATTTTAAAAGAAAACAATAAATAAAATCTTCACCAAACGTACACTTATGGAAAAGCAAGTTATCTTTCTTCCAAAGAGACCCATCCAAATGCCATCCCAAAAGCACCCTCATTTCCTCCCCATAGGGAAGAGAGGTGAGGAGCACAACTGTTGCTGCTGCTGGTTTTTTTTTTTTTTTGGAATGGACAGCAGCAATATCAACTGAGGGGGAGGAGGAAAGCTGAATTATTCAAGAGAAAGAAGAAAAAAAAGAAGTTTTTGAGAATACTCTCCAAGAGGTATGTTGAAAGTGGATACCCTCGATTTCTCTTTTCTGATTTCAATTATTGAGCAACATAATGGATCGTCGCTGTCATGCAACTAAAGAAACAAATGGACTCCTGGTCATGTTCATGAAGATTTGAGGTTAGAGATAGAAATCTTGCTATCTGTCCTGATTTGGTAGTTTTTTGTTTCAAGTTTCAACAGGATTTTGGACAGATTTTACTTGTGAAACAAAAAATTATAAAATCTGAATGGATGAATAAATCTTGGAAGTAAAATCTGATGCATAGATGAAGTTATGACCCAAAAACTGATCTACTGTAATGGCGGGGATCGATTTCATGTACCAAAGACATGTTTTGCTTGTTCAAAAGTTATGCAAAATATATAGATAGTATTTAGATTCATCAACAGTTATTCTCAAATGGCTAATCCAAAATGTTGGCTCATGAATTCTATGTGTAACAGTTATGCCTATTAATATTTCTTCACCTCATTGTTTCCTTCACTCTTATGGTTGCTCCATCCACAGAGGATCATGAGCAGCAAAAACCAGAATCAGCTGCTGGCATTGGAATCCATCAGGGAGTCCCTAATCCGGCAGGAGGACTCCATCGTGTTCGCGCTCATCGAGAGGGCACGGTTCCTTCGCAATGCTCCCGCTTATGATCGTTCTCTAGTTGCGCAGTTCGAAGGGCGGTCTCTTGCCGAGGTTTTTGTTAGAGAATCGGAGGCTCTTCAATCAAAGGTCTTATTTTTATGCCGATTTCTTTTTTTCTTTTTCTGATGTTTCCTGCATTTTCCATCCTCTCTTTATTATATCCCAAATTCTATTTATTAGAGGCCTCTAAGGGTCAATGAAAAATGCATTATATTTCCTCGTTGTTGTGTTTGCATGCTTGAAGGAAATGTGGAATTTGATCATTCAATTACATGGGGAAATATGTAATGCTCTTTCCTATCATGTTACCGTGATTCTTTTTTCGGTATTTATGTTCTTCATACATTCTCTGTTTTGTGTTAATTGCTGATCACTTCAACTAAATATAGCATATGGTAAGCTCAATGGCTAGTATGATACTTTTTCTACTGTTTTGGAGGGGTATCACTAAACTAATCATAGTTGAAAGATGGCTCTACGTAACAACAGTTTAAGAAGTGATTGCACGAGAAGAGAATTATACCTTAACACTCAAACAGAACAGAAGTCGTAAACATAGGCAGACAAAAAAAAAATCAAAATAGTTTGGAAGCCCTGGTATTTATACCCTGTTTGATTAATTAAAAGCTTTCTTTTTGCATTAAAAAGAACTTGATATGTTACAGGCAGGCAGATATCAGAACCCAGAGGAGGTTCCTTTCTTCCCAGATGATTTGCCTTCACCCCTTGTAGTTCTAGACAAGTATCCACAGGTTTATATCCGATGACTGAGTTCTCAATATAATATTTGACATCTTAATTCTTAAAGTGTTTTGCGTAATGCCAAATTTCCAGGTCTTCTATCCAGCATCTGCTTCTGTCACTGTAAATGATGCCATATGGAACATGTACTTTAATGATCTGTTGCCACTTTTCACCATGGAAGGCGATGATGGCAACTATGCTGCAACATCAGCAGCCGACCTTGTATGCTTGCAGGTAAATCGGTAAATGTCTACTTCTGCTCACTGTAAAAGATTTTGACTACAACTAACAAAGAACCCACAGGCCCTTTCAAGAAGAATTCACTACGGGAAATTCGTGGCTGAATCGAAGTTTAGAGATGCTCCACAGGATTACTCTCCAGCAATCCGTGCTAAGGTTTCCATTTCTTCTTTGAGACTACGGCAACCCAATTCTGTTTCCCAAGAACAATAATACTCTTCTAGATGAAAACTAAGAGTTCGAAAATTTATTGTAATGTAGGATACAGATGCTTTGATGAAACTGTTAACTTATGCGACTGTTGAAGACATGGTCAAGAGGAGGGTGAAGAAAAAGGCGATGTTGTTCAGCCAAAACGTGACCTTGGTGGACAAGGAGACTAATGCTGATGCCAACTACAAAGTAGATCCTATGGTGGTTTATAACCTCTATGAAAACTGGGTTATTCCCATGACCAAGCAGGTTGAAGTGGAGTACCTTCTCCTTCGACTTGATTGATTTCTTACATGCAGAATTCGTATTATTGCAGCACAGTTGCAATTCTAGTTATGTGAAACATTGATGCTTATGAACATGGTTCTGACCATGTTGTTACTTCACACAGAAGGTTCATCAGTAATTGATCTAATAACTACATGCAGAGTGATATATATTGTTGCTCACAGGTATGTCATTACTGCCCCTTGCAAGTTGCAAGACAGCAACATCAAGAAACAGGAACCAAAATTACACATGAAAGAGAATTTATTTGCAAATCATTACTCAACCAAAAGATATCCATATTAGATGTTGTTTTTCTTGTCATCACCCTGTGAAAGGCCCCATATGGCCAAATGCTGCTGGAAGCTATCAATGACTGAGCTTCTGATTTTCTACTTGACATTAGCAAACTAATATCTCTTTGAGTCATGCAAGTGATTGTCCCCAAGCCAAAGGAAGAACACAGAACTTGCAGCAATATCAAACTCAGAAATCTGCTTCTGTAAACATACAGGTTTAATGAATGGCAAAGGATTGTTTTGAATGAGGAGGATCAAAGTGAAAATTCTTTGCTTGTAAAAGATCAGTGGTCAACAATACAAGAGCTGAATCCCCAATCACTAATTATCAAAGATAGGACCTTGAAACCACTCAAAATAACTGCTGCAATGCTATTTTAGAATTTAGATACATTGCAAGTTAAAAGCATTGATTTGGTTATTGATAAAGCGTAATGACGTCATATGATTCATATAGTCAACTCTACTTAGTGAAATAAGACTTTATTATTATTATTATTATTGTTGTTGAATGTCAGAAGAATGCTTAGCTTAACTTTTTATAAACATGAGAAAGGTCATGTAATTATAAAAACGCACTTGGGTTGGTCATATTTTCTCTTTCCTGAAAGTTGCATCTTTTGCTTAAGGGTGGTGAAATTAAATGTGTCAGAAAAATAAATATATTTATTCTTCGTTAACTGTGTTAAGTTACTACCTTAATAAACGATGTTTCATTAATATAAAGATCATTTCCTCTGACGACTATGCACTTATAATATTTCTGCCCTTATAAAGTTAAATTATAAATTTATCAAATTTAGTTCTCGAGTTTCTTGTCAATCAAATTATTCCGTTAAATTTAATTCAAAAAATTAAACATATGAAAAAATAATTTTCTTTTTAAATATTATTAAAATATTTTATAATTATAAAAAATAATAAAAGTAAATATATGAAAAAATATTTTTTTTAAATGTTATAAAAAAATTATAATTATAAAAAAAATAATTTTAAACAATATTTGTATCTTTTTTATTTTATACTTTTTGAATTAAAGAAGTAAGGGTAAAAATGATATTTCAAATAGGTTATCAAAATTTTGATGGAATTTAAGGGAAGGATGATAACTGAAATTGATAAATTATAGTTTACAGTTAGTTACAGAAAAAAAAAGGATATTTGAAGGGGTCTTAAAAAATTAATCCAAACAAAATAGTAATTATACCTAATGTTAGTTCTAGAGTTATTTTGATCCACTCCTTTGCAACTAATTACCAACATCTACTAAGATTAATTACCTCATCATCTCTCATATTTATTCTCATTTATTGTAGAGAGAATGATCTTAATCTATCTATCAATTAATATGATTTCATCATCATTAAAATTGGGGCTGCCTTTGGGAAACGTGAAAATGCTGGACAAAAGTTTAGTTGCTTTTATTCATAGTGTTTTAAACAGGATCATTTCTCACCTTTCTGAAAAAAATAATAAAATTAGTTATTTTTAAGAAACGGTGAAAATAAATAGTTGACAAATTCTCACCAAACAATCATATAAAAGCAAGTTAATTTTTTTATAAAAGTACACTCCAAAAATTCTCTCAAACGCACCTTGAGTCAATTGATACTAGTTTGGGCATGAAGTTGAGAGAGTAAATATTTAAGAGTCTTCATCCTCAATTAAATTAATTAATAATTAATCACTCAACGAATACTATATTACGGCAATGAGTGTGCTACGCTTTATTTTACAACAGTTCATCCTCTCTTTCACATTCTTCAATAAATTTATTAATGTGGACCTATGATTACATGTCCATACCATAATATTTATATGCAATGTGAGAAAAAATAAGTTGCGCTGTGATATAAAACACTAGATAAATATTTTATTTATATATATATATATATATATATATATATTATGCACATCCACCTGGCAGTTAATACAATTATCATTGCAGAGATGACTCATCATAAATATTTGGATCCATTGGATCAGACATATTTAAGTGATGCTTTAGAATCCGGCAAAAAAAATATTTCAATCTTTATTTATTTTCTCATAGGTTGCATTAGAACTGCATATAAAGGTTACAAAAATGTTCTAATATATGAATAAAAAGAAGAAAAATAAAATAGAATTAAAGGAAAAAGAAACAGAAGTTTCCAAGCCAAAAGCCTTTTCCATTATTCTTTGTGTTGATATATAAAAGAAATAAAATAAAAATAAAAAGCTCTTCTTTTTTTTTGGTCTCTGCTGCGACGAGTCGACTGCCACTAACGACCGATGTGAAAGCTCTACAACTCTGCACCCACCTTCAAACCCTAACCCTGATCTCTCCAGCCCTTCATCTGGATCTGTTCCCCTGTTTCCAGATCTCCATCGAGCTCCTCCAATGGCGCTCTCGCCATTGTTGTCCCTCTTCTTCTCCTTCTTCTTGGTCGCAACAGTCGCCGGCACAAGCGCCGGAGGCGGATGCCGGAAGAACACGACGCTGGCGGGCTTCGAGGGCGAGCTAACCATGGTCCAGCACCAGCTCCGGGGCGTCGTCCGGGTGCTCGACGGCTGCTCCTTCTCCGTCCGGGGATTCGACATGCTCGCCGGATCCCCCGGCGTCAGGTGGTGGGGCGCCGCCGGAGACGACTTCGGGAACCTCACCTCGGGCTTCCGGATCGCGGACGCGCCGCTTAATCGCACATACAGCAACGAGTCTTTCGCCGTGCGGCTCTCCGTCAACGCCACCTGGGACCGGATCGCGGTCCTCGCCGTCTGGGATCCGGCCACCGCCTCCGACTTCGGCCACGTGGTCCTTCCGAGCGCCGCCGGCGGGGAAGGCGCGGGGGAGCCGTTGCCCCCGCCGCCTCCAAGTTCCGATCTTTCCCCTGCCCCAGTGCCGTCCCCGAGCTCTCCCGTCGAGGCGAGCAACGAGACATGGATCCACAGGCAACCAACCATGTTCGACAACTGTCGGACCTTGTCGCCGCACTATCGAGTCCGGTGGACGCTTCATCCGGAATCAGATTCCGTCTCTATTGGCCTCGAAGCTGCTATCGGATCGGAGTACTACATGGCATTTGGATGGGCGGCGCCGGGCGAATCGTCGCAGATGCTCCATGCTGATGTGGCTATTACCGGCTTCACGGAAGAAGGTATCCCCTTTGCTGAGGACTACTTCATCACTGAATTTTCTGAATGTCTTATAAATAAGGATGGAAAGGCCCTGGGCGTATGCCCTGATACAATCTATGAGGGCTCAGATCCTGTTGGATTGGTAAATAATACCAAATTGGTGTATGGACACCGGAAGGACGGTGTGGCATTCATCAGGTACACACGACCACTGGTCTCCGTGGATGACAAGTATGATGTGCCCATAAAGGTAGCCGACGATATGACTGTCATTTGGGCATTGGGTCAGATACGGCCGCCGGATACCCTGCGGCCTTACTACCTGCCTCAGACCCATGGAGGCCCTCAAGATTCAACTTATGGATATCTTACCCTGAATTTGTCTGAGAAGGTGAATGACTGCCTTGGGCCGTTGGATGCTGAGGACAAGGAGGATCAATATCTTATAATTGCTGATGGCAAGGCCGCACTTGTAGTGACCTCGGAGCCAGCATCACATTACCCGAACCCCCCTAGTCCTTCAAAGGTTCTTTACATCAACAAGAAAGAATCTCCTTTGCTAAGAATTGAAAGGGGTGTTCCAGTGACATTTTCCATCCAAGCTGGGCATGATGTGGCACTTTACATCACATCTGATCCTATTGGTGGGAATGCAACCACGCGAAACATGTCCGAGGTTATCTATGCTGGCGGACCGAAGTTTGAGGGTGTCCCAGCTAGCCCGACAGAGTTAACATGGTTGCCTGATCGCAACACTCCTGATCAAGTCTACTATCAGTCTGTATTTGAGCAGAAAATGGGTTGGAAAATTCAGGTAGTTGATGGTGGTCTGTCTGACATGTATAATAACAGTGTTGTTTTGGATGATCAGCAAGTTAACTTTTTCTGGACCTTGTCAGATGATTCAATATCTATTGCAGTTCGAGGTGGAAAGAAAAGTGGTTACCTTGCAATTGGGTTTGGGGATGGGATGATAAACAGCTATGCATATGTTGGTTGGATAGATGACAAAGGAAAAGGCCATGTCAACACTTACTGGATTGATGGAAAAAATGCTATGAGCGTGCACCCGACTTCAGAAAATCTGACCTATGTGAGATGTAGACAAGAAAATGGCATCATAACATTCGAGTTTACACGTCATCTATCACCTTCTTGTAGTAAAGGGAAAGAATGTAAGAATATAATTGATCCGACTACTCCTCTAAAAGTTGTTTGGGCCATGGGCGCTCAATGGTCTGAAGACCATTTGAGTGAGAAGAATATGCATTCTCTTACAAGCAGTAGACCTGTTAGAGTTCTTCTGTTGCGAGGTTCTGCTGAGGCTGAACAAGATCTTCGGCCTGTTCTAGCTGTTCATGGTTTTATGATGTTCGTCTCCTGGGGTATCCTGTTACCTGGTGGAATATTGGCTGCAAGGTACTTGAAGCACCTACAGGGTGATGGCTGGTACCAAACACATGTCTACTTGCAGTATTCAGGAATAGCTATCCTGTTACTTGGTGTTTTGTTTGCTGCTGCTGAGTTGCGAGGATTTTTCATTGACTCTGTGCATGTTAAATTTGGTGTTACAGCTATTGTCCTGGCTTGTGTACAGCCAATAAATGCATATGTGCGCCCAAAAACACCTGCTATCGGAGAAGTTGCTTCATCCAAAAGGATTATTTGGGAATATTTCCATGTCATTGTCGGAAGGTCAGCAATTGTCGCTGGAGTTGCTGCGTTATTTACTGGTATGTCACATTTGGGACATAGATATGGCAGTGAGAATGTTGAAGGACTTACTTGGGCATTAATATTATGGGTGTTGTTTGGTGCCCTCTTGGTTCTGTACTTGGAATACTCAGAGGTTAAGCAAAGAAGAAGTAACAGAAATGTTTTGAGAGGCAATTGGGTACTGGGAAACAATGACGAAGATGACTCAGTGGATCTGTTGCATCCTGATAGGACAGTCACTAAAAGAGAGAATCATTCATCAGGCGTAATGGAAGTACAACTCGAACCCATTAACAGATGAAATATACTTCTTTTCATTTATACTTGAATACAAACACACACATGCTTTATCATTTGCATTCTTTTTTAACCAATAGAAAACCTGAAGCCATGATGAATGACTGTTTGAAAAGATTCTTTTGACGAAGAGCATTTTATCACGGATCATGGAGCTTGTCGGGAAGTAGGAACTACACACCTTATCTATGTGTACAATTTTGGTGTAAAAATGCACTTCGGCTAATCTGTTTCCTTTTCCCCTGGTTAGCCAGTTGGCAAAAAGGTCAAGTTATGAAATTCTCTTTTCCTTCTGGTTCTTGTTTTTGTTTATTGTGCTACTTGATTTTCTGGTGACTTATGGCATTCTTATGGATATTGAAGTTATTTATCCAAAATAGAAGGCGTTGAAACTAGCTAGGAAAACTGCTATATGACACTCTTATGGATATTGGAATTATCCATCCAAAATAGAAGGCTTTGAAACTATTTAGGGAAACTGATCTTGTGAATTAGTACGTGATGGATTGACATATAACTGAACTTTGTGAGTTCTATATTTAACCCTGGTGGAAATTTGGCATTCTAAAAACTCAAATATTGCACCCAAGAAGATGCTTCTATGTACCTTATTATGCAAAATTGTATGTTTTGCTAGAACATGCTATGTTGTGTAGGAGCCTGTACATTATGTTGACATGCAATTGCTGTTTAGCACATGATATTGATATGTGCTGTATTGATGCTTTATGCCATATTATGGAATTTTATGCCCATGTGGTGAGCATGATACGCATATCTGGACCAGTAGGTCTTAAGCAATTTGCACTGATGTATAAGCTGAATCAGTTGGATATGACATCATTCATCAAACAGTAAATTTTAACATTAGAGCATAATTTGCGTCGCAGAATTTTTTTGGGAGATGATCATAAATCCTGATATTCTATTTTTTGTCTTCAAAGAATATAATTGTACATGTACTTTTGTTGTGTTTTATTATTATTACTTAAATGTTACTGGTTTAAGGGGTCATCTCTGAGATCCAGTAGGCTGGAAAATTGTTGCAAGTTTTGGATAGGCCATGGCGTCTCAAACTTATTATTGAACCTCCTTGTTTCACAATATCATTAATATTTCTTGTTACCAGGAGGCCATCTTTCAAATTGTGCTGTGCAATAATTTAGTTTCTTCTAACTATTTGTGTGAATAGAAGCCTGGCTTTTCTGACATGTTTTTCTGGAGTTCAACCGATGATATTAGTTTTCCATAAGTTTTGGTCCAGCTTAATTTCTTTGCCAGAGAAAAATACTTGCATTCACAACCAAGTGATCAGCAAGTGTTGCAATCTGGTTTTGAGTAACATTGTTTTCGTAACTGCTAATAAATTTGTCACCTCCCAAGTTCTCTTTGAAGTATGCTATTCCAATGTTGAATTTGAGTCTTTGTTCATTTCTTGTCCATAAACTGTATGCCCATGATTGATCGCGAAATTTGAACTTCAAGTGCCGGGATCTCGGAGACACTGATGCAGGCCTATTCATATTATTCTGAATGATTCTTCCTACAACCTTCAATAATATTATACCTGTTATGCCAGTATCTTCCACAACGGTATAGTTATAAGCTCCAGTTTTATGTGTAGTTTCTGCTCATCATCTGTATAGCTTCAGAAATGCATTCTTTTCTGAAAGAGAGCTTCATGATACATTTTCCTTTTTCATGTGTAGTAAAGCACGGAATTTTTTTTACTTGCTGGAATTCTAAAGTCATGGTTCAAATGATGAGATTTGTTTGGAGGAAGAACATTGCAGAATGATATGAATTGATGCAAGTGTAGCCTAGAGGAATATATTCGTTTCAGTAACTTGGAAGTTTTAATTATTCTGCAGGCAGGGGAGCTTATTTGTCTCCTGCTTACCATCATTTATGCAGCTTTTTGAATTTGCCAACAATGGAGTATTATACATTCAATTACTCATCTTATTCTTAATGTTCTTATTAAATTCTTTGATGAGCTAAGTTTTCCTATCATCTCTAACACAAAACCATCAAATTTGTAAAGATGAGGTTTTTTTATTTTTTGAAATGATTTTAAACATATCTCCATAAGATCTTGTTATGAGTGTAACCCTACTTCTGTACAAGAATAGTATCTGACCTCCACAGAGTAAAACAGGCTAAAAGAATCTTGTCCTCGTGTACTTGATGGAGCTTACCACATTATGCATTCAAAAACCATAATAATAAAATCATGACAAATAGTTGATGATAACACATTCTAAGAGATCAAAATTATTTTGTTAATTTCCATTTATCTTCAAACATACCACTTTTATTTCGAAAATTTGTTGCAGGAAGCAAAATTATCATTTAAAAGTATTATTTCGTTTTGGGATAAATAGTTCCATGATTATTCCCAAAATAAATAAGAGGGAATAACTATTATATTAACCAAACACAGCCTTGAGAATTAAAGTAGATTCTCCACTAATAACTCTTCCAAACCCATCATACACAATTTACATATTAAGTCAATAATAATAACTAATCCAATCCCAATTAGCTCCTAAAAAGAGGAATATTCTTCTTCATGACCATCAAAAATTAAAAATTTCATTTCAATTAATTTATCTCTCTTTGAATCGACAAGAGAAACTAAATTATTTAATACCTAATTCATATTTTCTAATTAAAATTTGAATTCTAAATATATTTTAGCAACTACTTTATCTAAATATACTTGATTAGTCTGACTTCAATAAATGGAGCATTATATTATCTACTTTTTTAATTATTGAATATCAATTTATGATAAATAAAAAATTAATATTTATCATCGATTTAACTATTGAAAAGGGTTTGTGTTCTCTAGTAGGAAGCACTCCGTAGAATGTTAAATCTACGATGGATGTTAAATTTTTTCTCTCTTAAATATTTTCTCTCTCTTAAATCTATCCATCGTAAATTTAGCATCATTCGGTTAAAATATAGGTAGCATGATACTCCCTACTTAAGTAGGGAACACCTTCATTTTTTCCGATTGAAAAAATAGATAACAAAAATACGCGGAAAAAATAAAGGTGCTAAGTAGGGAGTACCATGCTACCCATATTTTTAACTGTAGGATGTTTAATCTATAGTGACTTAATTTAGGAGAGAGAAAAAAAAATAAGAGAAAGAAAATTTAATATCCACCGTAAATCTAACATTTACGATTAAAAATGTAGATATCATGATGCTCCCTATTTAATTAGAAACACTTATATTAAATTCAAAATACGCTTACTTAAACATCTTCATTTTTTTTTTCTTATCTAAACCATCCACTTCTTCATCCCTCCTCCCCCTTGGAATAAATAACACCATAAAAAAGTTCCAAAGCTCTGTCACACAAGGAATAACTTGTGCCACTATGTCGAGGTCAAACCGTCCAAAACCGCAAACGGCCGTCCACCGCCGTCGCCTCGACTACCTTCTTATCTCGGGATAAACCGACGGAGAACTTGACGGCCGTCAAGTTTCACCTGGTCAATTCCAGTCAAAAAGCCAACGAAACGCACCGCCTCCTCCTCCTCCCCCTCTCCATCGCCTCCTCCGGCCAAAAAAAATTCCTCTATAAACCCTCCGCCTCCGGCGCCCCGGCGATCGGAACCCCCCGCGACGCCGTTCACAGTCGTCCATGCCGGAGGAGAATCCGAGCTCCGCCGGGGCCCCGCGGGAGCGGGAGGCGGAGAAGAAGCCCGGCGAATTCTCGCAGCTCTTGGCCGGGGCCATGGCGGCGTCGTCGCCGACCCCGGCGTCTCGTGGCGCGAGGCCTCCGCCGCCGCCTCCGATCCTGACTGTCCCGATGGTCGCGGTGCCGTGCTTCTTGGCTCCCGCCGCGTTGATGGAGTCGCCTGGGTTCGCGGTGCGTTGCCCTAATCTTTTCTTTTCTCTTGATTGGTGTCCGCTTCATGTGTGAATTCTGCTGTTTTTGATGTTTAGACGTTTGATTTTTTTTTTGCGCAATTTTCTGATGGTCACTTGTTGCAATTTTCTTTTTTGTTATTATTCAATTGGGACTGTTCGTCGATGTTAAATTGCACTACTGTTTACTGGATGGTCCTGTAGCTGTTCATATTTGCTGTCTAGGTGACAGTATTATCTCATTCGCAAATTGATGCACCACTGTTTGGATGTTGCTTGGTACCTGTTACACCAGTGGAATTCAAATAGAAGGCTTCCTGTAATGTAAAATTAATCATTTTGATTAAACATGTTTGATTGAGAGTAGGAGGGTAGATGCAAATCAAAGATACCAGTCATCATCACAAGCGCACAAACATTCCGGATTCACTGTTTAGAACTTTCTGCAAAATTGGCCTCTTGGAGTAAATGTACTTGATGTGTTCCAGTGTCATTCAGTCAGTTTTCGCTTTGGTTTCCATTTGCCTCAAATAGTTGCATGCGGAAGTATAAATTGTCCAATGTCCATAGTCTGAGGATACTTCATACTTGGGGGCATCATGGTCTGAAATCATTTTATTTGAGTGACTAGTAAGGCATTTGTGCACCTGTCCGCTTCTTAGTTTTCATAGATTGATTATAAAGACTCGAGTCCTTTGTTCTTTCTTTAAACACAGGGGCAGTTTGCCATGTCCCATCAAGCAGTTTTGGCAACTGTCACAGCCCAGGCACAGATGCAGCTGCAAGCTTCAAATCCTACTGCTTCAGCGAATTCGGTGACAAATTCATTTCCACAAACTATGTTGTCAATAGTCAGTCCTGTGCCATTGCAACAAACTCCATCTGCATCAGAGGTAAATGTTTTTCGAACTAAGAGTTATTAACAATTGTAACTTATGAAATATAATATCTGAACCTTGGTCATTATCTTTGAAAGACTACATCTAGTGATGTTTACCATTGGCGGAAGTACGGCCAGAAACAGGTTAAGAGCAGTGAGAATTCTCGAAGCTACTACAGATGCACGGATTCTAATTGTTTCGCCAAGAAGAAAGTTGAACGCTCTCCTGATGGCAGTGTTCTCCAGACAGTTTATGGAGGCACACACAACCATGAACCACCTCAAAAGTATAAATACACAAGGGAGAAATTAGCTCAAACTGCTGTACATATTGGGGAGGGTGAAAGTTTAGAACAGTCAAACATTGAGACAGAATCAGATCATTCAGTAAGGAAAAATGAACATAACTCCGGCAATGAAACTCCTGATAAACACCTTTACTGCTCTAGTGACTGTGAAGTGGATACCGAGAGCAAGAATGAGGAAGATATCTCTAATGAACCTGATTTGAAGAGAAGGCAAGAACTTAAACATAGAAATTTACTGGTACTTTCCTTTTCTTCCTGGTGCCGATCATTTTGACTGATTTCTCTCTGTTTCTCAGGATTATCGAAGGTTCTAAAAGTCCTTCAACACCTGCAGCAAAAACAGTTCGGGAATATATTGTGCAAACTGAAATTGATGCGCGGCATTTAAGTGATGGCTATAAATGGCGCAAGTATGGTCAGAAGGTTGTGAAGGGAAATCCTAACCCCAGGTATGAAATTATCGAGTATTGCCGAGAAAAAAATCTCATATTTTTTTTTGAGAGAGAAAATCCCAATGTTTGTATCTTGAATAAGTTGTAGAACCATATGATATGCATCAATTTTGTGTTGAAAACAAGGATAGGATCTCATAACATGATTGAATAGTAGCAGATGAATGAGAAGGTTTACTTCTGATACTTAGAAAGCCAAAGCTTTTACTATCCTTGAATATTTTGTTTAGCCCAGATAATTTGAAGTCAGCTTGCATGTGAGTAAACATAGTAGAAGATATGGATTTTAATAGAAAGTTTATATTACTCAAACTCAAGTTTACAGAAAATTATGGTTGGTTAATGATTTGTCATTGCAATTCGAAGTTTGCATCCCCACATGAAATTCAGCTGCAGTTAGTAGTTCTCTAGGAGGCAACTTCTCTCAAGTCTTTGCAAGTACAGACAAAATCCTCTCCTTGAGTTTTTAAGATAAAAAGGTGTCCTTAAGTAGGGCTTCTTCTAATGGGGCTATGGGATGGGAATCCATGATGCAGACAATGATGGTCGTAACTTGCAGTGCTGAGGTTGATCCTCCGTCTTATAACTTTGGGATGAACTGTATCTTGACTTCTTTTTCAGGTTTAAATGGGATATGTATTACAGATTGAGTTGAAACAAATTTTCTATTTGACTTTTGATGTTAAAATATATGTTTTATCAGATTTCTGTGTGCTGAATTCATTTGCAACTTCAGATGATACAGTTACTTCTCAAAGTATATAATCTTTTAGCTAAACTTGGGGTCATCAGCACTCTGCTCCAAGCTGTAGCAGAAGCAAAACATGTTCTCTAATAGGACACAAATACTATAAGATAGTTGTGTGCTGTGAATTGGTGCAATTGTTTCCTTTGTATTTTTTGTGCTATTGTTGAGTTAATGCTTTTCACTTGATTTCCCTCGACATTTTGCAGAAGCTACTACAGGTGCACTTTTGATGGGTGCCCTGTTCGTAAGCATGTGGAGAAGGTTCCACACGACGCAAAAGCTCTTCTAATCACTTATGAGGGTCAGCATAACCATGACCAGCCAACCTCTAAATATTCAAGTGACCAACCTCCGAGAACTCCCAAAAGTAATCCTGCAGCAGCTGTGGTCGATAAACAACCAATAACAAATGATACTTTGCCAGACAAAGAACCCTCAGAGGATCCAAATGTAAATAAAACAGATCGAAAATTGTCCGATGACAAGGTGTTAGAACTTCAAGGTGATAACGAGCACGAATCTGCTCAGGATCTTCTAAGCATTGGCCTCAACTCATCTTCTGCGGAGGGACCTGACAAGACTTCTTCTGACAGTATGAAAACCTCCCTTCTGAATGAGAAGCCAGTACCTGTTCCAGTACATAACTCTTGAATATATAATTTTAACTTAGAATTTAATGTATGTGGCAGTTCATTTCCTTGTATTGTAATATGTTCCATTGTTGTATTTGTGCCTGTATAGCCAGTGGCCTTGTAACAAGATGGTGTCATTTTACGAATAGATCTTACAATGGTCATATTAGATGTAAACTTATTATAGTTGTCAAGCATTATTTCCGTGCATTTCATTCATGTACCGTAGATTTGCTTCCTGGGCCAATATGCAGTGGCCTTTTCTTTTGTTAACTATGTAGTATGTACATATTACAGCAGTGTTTGATGGCCCTTCTGATTATTCTTTTTTGCGATTGCCCGAGGGCGATGTCCAAGATTATCATCACCTGACTAATGTTTTAGAGTTTAAACTTTGATCTGCTAATTAACTTCTGTGAGGCTTTAGAAATGATTAATTAGTCCAGAACAGAACAATGATGTAGTAATCTGCAAACAATTGTATGGCTCGATGAAGGAAGATTGTATGAAGGCTTTTGATGCAAATGTACTCTATTCTGAAAAGTTCCAAGCCACCATCACCCAAAAAAATTCGAAAGATTGGCTAACAAAGCTGCCATGGCGATGGTGATCGTGAAATGTCGAGCATATGTTCGATGCAAAAGCTTAATTACATGTGAGCCAGTGGATCGAGCATGGGGGAGATGATAATAATATTAAAAAATATGGATAAAAAGGTAATAAATTTGTTAAAATTAATAAGTCAACAACTTTAAAAATAAGCAGGGGGATCCTGCTTATTTTTTTCAACTTATAAGTAGTTACGTAATAACTTATAAGTATATTTTTTTAGTTATCAAACATGAATATTTTCTAAAATTTACTTATAAGTAGTTCTAACTTACTTATAAGCTTAGTCAAACAGGCTCTTAGCCAGGGGTTGCTCTCTGTCTTTCGACTCGGCATTCAAAAATAGCTCTCTTTCTCTCTCTTTTCAGAATTATTTAATATGTCAAAATTTTAAAGTTTATAATCATTTGGTAATACATAATTTTAAAAATATAATTAAAAGTAGAAAAAATGCTAATTTGTAGAGATTATATGTTAAACATTTATTCTTAATATATTTTTTCAAATATCTAAGTATCATATTTTATATTTTATATTTTATATTTTATATTTAGTATTTAGTATTTACTTCTCTATTTTCCCTTATCAGCATAAATAGATTTTGATATTTTATTTTAAACTAATTAGTTTTTACATTATTTTATTGATATAATATTTTTATAGAAATTAATATTATTTCAAAATAAAATAAAAATACTTATTATGTTATAATAAATAAATCTCATGCGTATAATAATATATTCATATGATCGCATATTTATTTATGTTATTTTACAAGTATCAAATAGTTCAATCTGTTATGTTTATCAAATATTTTATTAAATTTAATAATTAAATTATTATATGTTTATTCGTTAATATATAATTCTAAATATCAAACATGGCCACAACTATAATTGGATGAAATGTTAAGACCATCAACTCGTGCAAAGTAAAAGCTTTCAAGCTTCGAGAGGAGGCATATGGTGCATGGCAGCATGCCATCTCTCTTTCTCTCTCTTATCGTTTTCTTTGACCATGCACTTTTTGTAATCTTTCTTGACCTCATCCCCCTTTTTTTAACTTTTTAGAGCATCAAAAGCTTCGACAAAAAAAAGGGAGAATATTCTTTCCTGCTGCAGCCTGCTCTGAAACAAACACTGCAAGTAATTTCCAATCCAAATGCAGCTCCATGTCCCAGCCATTAATCACATCATGACGGCATATGACCACAAAACTAGCATTCAATCAACTAATAATTTCAAAGTCCAACTCTTGGCAAGTTGGTGTTTGGTGGCATATAAGTCACAGAGCAAAAGACTTATAGTATGGATTATGTTAACACACCACCTAATAGGGCATTTCCTGTAGGCAGATACAACTTTTCTATCATTGGAAAGCATCATCATGTATAGCCAAATACTTAATATGAAAGATTCTTAATTAACTAATTGGTCAGTAGGTGATTACTGATAAGACTTGCATAAAGATGCTCTTGTTGTTGTTGTTGTTGTTTTCCCATGAACTTCAAGTACAAGTACAAATTTCTATTCCTTCTTAGCAGGGAATTTATGATATCACAGCAATCATTAATACACCAAATTAAATGCAATCCTTACCCGCTACTGCCGACGGGGGAATCTAAGGCTGTTGGACAATGAAAATGATTAGTCATATGTAGAGGCTGACACACCCAACAAAGTGTTTGTTTCCTGTGTGGTCTCATTTTGTATAACGACCCAGTGCCCAAAATGCAAGCAGGCACTGATTTGGTCCCCCAATTTCTGCTTTAACTGAAATGCCTGACCGGGCTTGAATTGCTCTTTGGAGTGAAATTTACAACATCAAGATGCATAGTTTCCGAAAAAAATAGTATTTATAGACAAAGCTCATCCTCCTCCTAGTTTACACCAGCAGAGCCAGTGCTTGGGGTACAACATATAATAAACACGCCCACTCTCGAGTCTTGAGGCTATGAAATACTCAGTTCATCCACCGTTCTCGAGAGCTCCAAACCAATGGCTAGTGTCGACCCTGGGAGTAAATGATTCTTCTCGTCGATGGTGTTGGTGTGGTTAGGTTTGCCATTAGCCCCATCTGCTTCATCTAGGCTTGGTGATGCAGCTGCAACACACTCTTCAAACCGGAAGCAGCTGATGAGGTGGTCATTTGTCAGCCCGGCGACTTGCATGAAGGAATATATGACTGTTGGACTAACGCTGCGGAAACCTCTTCTAATCAAGTCCTTGCTGATAACATCTGCTTTGGGTGTTTTCGCTGGAACTTGACGTGCATAACGGAACCTGCTAACTATTGGTTTATTGTTCACAAAGCTCCAACAGTATCGATCGAATGATCCAAACTCATCAATGATCTGCATTAACGTAATAAATGTTATATTGGTCCTAAAGATAATAGCCTAGTTTACTATTGAGTTCATATGTTTGCTTGCCCAACATAGATTTGGCATGAGAATTTCTCGAAACAAGGAAATTAGGATACAAGTTCCAACACAAATAAAAGTATTTGTGACAGACTTGTACTGTACTAAAGAAAAGGAAGATGGACTGACCTTTAAAATTTGACGTGCATTTTCAATAATAGCTCGCAGCTTTGGCTCTGACAAAAGGGAGCTAGCAGTGTTTTCAGGTGTTACTATCTTCTTTTCATTCAATTTGGAGATAGCAACTGGATCAAAGTCCAAGAAGACTTCCCTGAGGATTATGTTACTATTGTTAGTTAAAATCATGGTTTTTCAATTTAATGCAGGCAATTTCAAGTGTTTACCTAAATATGTGTCGTTTGCTTAGAATGACAGGCCAGGTGTGCTCTGCCAACGCACCTGACAGTACAAGGAGCTCAAACAATTTCCTGCATATTGTTCACAGAAGAACCAAATTGACTTGTCAGCTCAAATCCCTACAAACCTGAAAAACTTCAGCTCTTTGGAAACCTGAAAGAATAAAGCCATTCACATACTTATCATCATGCACAGGAACTCCCCATTCTTCATCATGGAAAGTAGCATAACAAGGTTCTGCAACAGCAGACAGATGATAGAAATTAGCCTGTGTTTCATAAGCAAATACAGACAACTAAACAATTAAAGGCAGAATCTAAGTACTTATTCCAAGCCCAAAGGCCACCTCACTGACTTTCTTTTGCTTGTGTTCATGCTTCATGAATACAGATCACTATTAATAACTAGTATGACTAAAGTCCAACATTTCAAGTAATGGAGGCAAAATTTTCTTAAAGAGGTTGAGCTATAACAGTGAAGGAAAGACAAAATCCTTTGTATGGCAATCACAATATACATTAGGATCATATGTAGCAAGATGATTAAGGATTAAATGCCATATACACATGTTTTACTCAAGAAACAAAGGGAAACATAAAATATACATCATACATGAAGAAGTTCAAGAATGAGCCTCAGTAGGCTTCATAAAGTCTCTTCCTTATTACTGTTGTATTCAGAAACAAATAGAGCATACTGAACTCACACATCCTTATAACTGCTTTCTTCATATAGATTTTACACTGATTGTTAATACAAATTTTAATCAATGGATAGCTAATATGATACTGATAGGAGCACTCGATCTCAATATTCTTTCCCAAAAGGTTTCCCATTTCAGCAAATCTTTATTCAAGAAAGTCTAGCTAATTCTCATGATTAATTCATGGTATGTTTACTCAACTATTATGTTATTATTGTGAGTGTTGCAAACTCAGTTATTGCCCTAATGCTATATCAAGTGCCTAATATCTAGAGGGGATTCCATGAAATGAAGACCAACCCTTCTGAGGTAAAGTACAAAGATGGGCAAATAAAATCAGATAATAACAACTAGGTCTATAAGAGTTGAAAGGTAACCATTAGAAGCTACAACATCTAAAATTAATTCCTAAACATGGGTTAAATGTAGTTAATATGATAGAGACAGAAAGCTAGAACAGTTTAATCAACAACAAGTCTGATCAGTTGGATGAAAGAAAATCATAGAACTGAATAGATGAGATTAATTACAGATCTCCAAATTTATTAAGTACGTAACGTTGGAACCACAAAGTATGGAAATTAGGATTAAACTTTCAGGCTGAAGTCTTGGAATTTTGCTTTGAAACCTTAAATAAGAAAAACATCACAAACTAACAAATTATCTTCACAAGAAAAATACAATAAATCATTGCACACCAGAGCATAATTTTCTAGCCAAAGCAGATGAAACATACCTGTATTGGGTGTCACCCAAGCACACTTCCGTCGTCCCTGTAAATGTTCAGGTAGAGGCATTGCTGAACCATCTGAAGCAGCTTTTTCCAGCCTTGCAGCAATCTTGTCTACCCTTGGAATTATCTGCCTCCGCCTACTAGTCAAGCTCGGACGCCCACTCTTCCCTGTACCAATCCTCCCAGTGGATGCTCGGCTGCAAAAAGAATCAGTGGAAGCATCTGACGAGCAAGAAGCATTCAGGGACAGGTTCGAGCGAAGAAGCATCTCATGCCGTCTAAGCACAGAAGGTGAATTTAAAGACGGCGCCAATTGTGACCGATCAGCAACAGGACTCGACGACTTCTTCTCTCCAGCTGCCGCACCATTGCTATCAGACTTCCGCAAGGGCTTCGAAGCTGGTTTCCGGGATGTCGGCGAAGACGCGGCCTTGTTGCCTCCTGGCACTAGGACTGGCCTCGCCTCAGAATCATCCACATTCAAAGAGCGAACCCTCGGAGCCCCAGACATGGTGCCAAAATTCAATCTTTTCCCGTAGATCTCAGCTCAAACTAAAAACTCCTAAATTTTCTTCAATCCAAATCGAGTCAAAATCCAATCTTTCCAGCAGATACATCAAAATCCACCTCCATTTCACTCGTTCAGCAGTCAACTAAGCAACATTACACTCCAAACCCAACGAAACCTCGAACGAGCAGAAACAAGAAAAAACAAACACACCGTCACTCCACAATCTCCACAGCACCACGAGCTGGGACAGCATCTAGGGTTTCGCAGCTCCACATTCCCAACCCTCCGCCCGAAACCACCCTAAACCCCTCGTCGGAGCTCAAATTCACCTCGACATTGCCGAAGAGCACACTAATGACCCCGACCGACGGGCACCCACCAGTCCGTCGGGCCGACAGAGCTCGATGGCAGCTCCGGAGACGCTCTCAAATCGCCACGGGAAGCAGGAACGAAGGGCTCCGCCGGGCCTCGCAGCCTCCGGAGAGCAGATCGAAGCGTGGGAAGCCCGGAAGAGGAGGTGGCGCCGCCGATCCGGAAGGGGAGACGAGAAACGAGGCGGGGGGAAACGACGCGACGGCGTTTCGCAGCGGACGGGAAGAAGAAGACGTTTAAGACGGCGACGGTTGTAAGGGGGTACTTTTTAAATGAAGCAACCGGAAGATTCCGGTGGGTAGCAGGTAGCTCACCTCCTCTGCCCGGTGGCATTATTATTATTATTATTATTATTATTATTATTATTATTATTATTATTATTATTGTTATTATTATTATTATTATTATTATTATTACTTATTTGTTTTCGGTCAAGACTCACCGATTTCCAGGGTTACTNATTATTATTATTATTATTATTATTATTATTATTATTATTGTTATTATTATTATTATTATTATTATTATTACTTATTTGTTTTCGGTCAAGACTCACCGATTTCCAGGGTTACTAGTACCTGACTAATCCGGTGTTCGGACGGGTGCGACGAAGATAAATCCTTGTCAAAGTGGTCTCGATGAGAATCGAACCCGGGGCTACTCCCGTCCTTCCAGGGGCACAGTCTCGCTAACCAATTGTGTCAATCAATCTTAATTTACTATTTATTATTTGTTATATTACTTGTTGTTTTCTTCTAAATATTTCAAATCTCATATAATTCATCCTATCAAGTTTAATCAAATTAGAGTTGATAGAATTGATTATGATAAAATATTTGGATCCTATCTGGTTCATTTAGACCTACATTAGATCGGATTTGATTAGAATATTGAATTAGCTAACTATTTTCTTCTATTTTTTAAACAATATTTAATATTGTTTTTATTTTTTTAGAAGCAATGATCAAACTCTTATCCGAAAATTTAGGGCCCGTTTGGATAAATAACATCCTATAGAATAAGAGCTTGTTCTCACTTTTTGTACCAAACATCATTTTTTCACCTCTGTGGGTCCCAGGTCATTTATTGCAGGAACAAAGAAATTAACGAGAGCAATGTGTTCTTGCTCTACTCAAGAACACTTTGCTCTCGATAATGGGATATATGTGGGGTCAATTGTTCTTGACCCTGGAACAAATTTTTTGGAACCAAACGGACCCTTAAAGTTTTTGTAATGATAGAGAGTATTATATTTTAATGCATTTAAAATTTAAATTTCAGAGTATAGATTCATTTACATTTCTTACGGATATTTTGAAAATATAAAAACAAATATTATGATCAAACTAAGTGATGATATATCCTCATAACTCATCCTCCTACATTCTTCTAACTCTCTTATAATGATACATGTGATCATAGTATTAACTTAACTTTATAGGACATCTTAAATATGTGAGAGGATGTTAAGAGAAACTAAAGATGAAAATTTGTTTGTCTTCGCGTCAGTCAATTGTGCTTGAAAAAATCATTTTATTTTATGCTAAAATTGACATCGAGCAGTCTGGTCTGAATTTGATCGTGTCGACTATGTCGTATCGTGCCAGATCAAGCTGAATCAGGCCATTGTAATTTTTTTTATTTTTTTAGTTGTTTTTTAAAATTCAATTGTATATATAATATCATATAGTATTTAATACAATCATATCGTAAATAGTTTAATTAATAACTAAATAATAGTATGTGATATTATTATATTAATAAGTAATATATATTACATAAGAAGATATATTAAAAATATGTTTATTATATAGGTTAACATGTTAAATTCAAAAAATATATTCGAGGAAGAATTTGAACCCGGATTAAAAATTTAGGTGAACATCTTCTATATCAAAAGTTCTATTGAATAAATATGTTTATAAAAAAATTTGTATTTTTATGTACTAATCGTGCTCGATAGTGCGAGGTCCGAGTGAGCTCGTGTTCATAGAGCCCATGTCAGACCAAGCGAAAAAGCCCGAATGGGTGGCTTGATCCGACCCAATCGGGGCACGACCCTAAGGTGGGGCTGATTGGCCCGCCCGGTGTTCATCTCTAGGTGGAAGTAGCGTTTTCGAATCAAATTATGTTCTATTACCCAATCAATTACTTAGACCAAACTATATGAATCGATTCGATAATATAAACATTCTTGGTTTGCTTATGTAAACAAATTTAATTAGTTTCTCTCAAATGGTGAATTTATGATAGTAAAACTAAATGTCTTTTTTTATACTCTCCTAATTTAAATCAGTTGACCTTATCGGACGACAAACGAAACCTCTTTATGCCAAACAGGTTAAAAGAATTATTAATTATCAGGGAGTTAATTTAGAGCCTGTTTGGCTAAACTTATAAGTAGGTTAAAATTACTTATAAGTAAAATTTAGAAAATCTCTAAGTTTGGTAACTAAAAAAATATATTTATAAGTTGTTAAGTAACTACTTATAAGTTGAAAAAAAATAAGCAGGGTCCCCCTGCTTATTTTAAAGTTGTTGGCTTATTTATTTTAACCAACTATATTACTCTTTTATCCATACTTTTTAATATTATTATCATAAAATTGTAAAGATATATTAGTCAATATTTGTTTTAACAAACATTACAACTACTTATTGGTATTATCAGCACTTTTATTCAAACATGTAATTATTTATATTTTAAAATAAGTATCAGCATTTAAAATGCTTATCAGTCGTAGTGCTTATCAGATATTTTTATCAGCTAAGTCAAACAGACCCTTAGAGTGGTAAAAAATTCTTTCTCATTTGAGGAGATATCGAGTTCGAGTGTTATATGCAGAAATTTTTTGCTAAGAACCTTATGCACGTGTCAATCCATGCCACGTGAATTTCGTGCTTGTAAAATTCACATGCAGTAAAGAGTCATTATTCGAGGAATAAGAATTAACATTCTAGTTACTTTTATAGAGAATATATAATATTACTTACTTGATAGTACATATTTTTTCTTAAAAAAATAAATATTCACGTCATAACTTTTTTTAGAAAAAAATATTAATTCCATTCTTATCATTCTTTATGAGTGTTAGGTAGAATAAATCATAGTTTGGCACTTTATTTTTTATTTTTTACGTACAATCTCATATGACAAGTTCTGAACTTTAGACTTTACAAGATAGGGTTGATTATTACTACACCATAATCACGTTCTCGCATTGAAGGATTTAAGTACTAGTCAATTAATTGGGTCTCCACTTCCACAAACACTTGACAATTTATATGTTTTGCAGATCTCACACCATCTCCATGAACAGTTGAACCTTGTACTGAAATGTAAAGAACGTCATCGCCAGTGCATTTATAGTGCATGTGCTAGTATACAATTTTGATTGTTGTGGATAGGCCCTTCTTCTTTGCACCATGAATTTAGTTTATTGTTGAATAGATGCGATGACAATGAAAAATATTAGAGTATGTCGTGCACTATTTTATTGATATCAAATTATGCATATTTTAATTAAATTAATTGACACAGATGATTAACAGATCTATCTCGAGTTGAGAGATCGGGAGTTAATAGTCTCGAGTTTAAACTTCGGAGTCGTCAATTTGATTAGAATTTACTTTGTCACTCCACGTCTGAACACCGAATTAGTTAGATCCTATTAGTCCCGGATATCGGTGGGCTTGACCGAAAAAAAATTATGCATATTTTTAATCATCAATTTTTTTAATTTATTATTAAAATAATTTATATATGAATCATATATGAATAGTATAATTTGTATATAAACAATTTTGATAATAAATCATAATTATAAGTTTAAAATCTAGTTATTAAAATTATGTTTTTAATACGATATCAATAGGATGATACATGACATTTTTATTTTTCTCATAAAAGATAAACATTTTGAGTTAGTTGGATTGGTATGAGCAAATTAAGTAGGGTAAAAGGAAAGTGTTCATGAAAGTTTTTTTTAGTATTAAAGAATCCAAACTTTGTGAGACAGAGAAATTGAAGTCTTTAAATTGCATTGTAGATGATTGATGTATCCATGCATGATTTACGGCGTCCTTTTTGTTGACACTGTTCGAGTGGAAAAAAATATAACAAAGAAAAAAGAGAGAATTTAAATTGCATTGTAGATGATTGTCCTTTTGCCACACACAATCATGTCCTGTCCAAGATAACAAGACAATCCAAAATAATAAATAAAAAAGAAAATTGATTATAAGTTCTCTTTGGGTGCGTTTGGATAGACAGCATGGGGTGCTCCGAGTTCCACTGAATAGATTGATTTGATAGATTAGTTCTAAATATGTTTGAATGAACTAATGATGTTAAGTTCTAGGGGTGTTTAGATGAACCGTGTGACAACATAAAAATATAGAATTATCTTTTAAATAAATATATTAATTAAAAATAAAATAATAATATTAGTTTGAGACATAAAAAATATTTTCAGTAAATTTTATTATTATAAAATATTTTAAATTTATATTATTAACTTAGTCTAAAATTAATATATAATATTTAAAAAATGTTAATAATTTCAATTAGAAGATATTGAGTGAATAATTATAAAAAAATATTAATGATCTTAATAAACATTAATAATTTTAATAAACATTAACAATAAGAATAAATGTTAATAATTTTATACATTAATAGCAAACTAATAAAATTAAACGTTATTACTTTTAAAAGTTAATAACGTATATATTATAACTTTTAATTGTATACTTAATAAATATATCACAATAAATTAAAAGTAAAAGTATATAAATACGTTAATATTAGTATCATTAACTTTTAAAATTAAATTAATAATGTTTAATAAATAAACAAGGAAGGATAATATATAAAATATTTTATTAAAAGTATGGTACAAATAATCTTAGATTTTAATATTAATTAAAATGAAATTAATTTTTTACTTTTTAAGATTAAATATTAAAAATTAAATTAAAACGTAAAGCTAAAATAAACTAAAAAATAAAACAAAAAAAAAGTAAAAGGAGAAAAAAAATAGTTAACAAAAAACGTCACATCAGATCAAAAAAAAATTTAAAAAAAAAGAAAAAAAGTTGCCTCTGGGTGGAACCGCCCGGTTCCTGCTGCAAGCAGGAACCTGGGTCACGTGACCCCAGGTTCTGGTGGTCTGGTTCCACCTCGGGTTCTGCCAAACGATTCGTGTTTGACAGAACTAGGTAGAACTAGGCCTAGGTTCCACCTAGAATTTCATCCCAAACGTAGCCTTTATAATCTTTAAAAAAGAAAATATTTATAATATTCTTTTTTATTATAATATATTTTATTGTTGTTTTAATTTTTTTGGCTAGGTTAAAAGATACTCTATTTGAGGTATATAAAATAATTGTTAGATATATTTTTAAATATGTTAATAGAAAAAAAATAATATTATGTTGATATTTATTACATTTATTGTTATATCTTCATATTTACCATATCATATACACACACATAATATATATATATATA
>LTAE01003442.1:0-10000 GCA_001647135.1 Pontederia paniculata
TTTAATATACCAATTCCCCCCCCCCCCCTTCTTAGTGCCATTCTAGATCCTACATTCCTTAGGATGGCGATTCATGGGACAAAGAACCATCATAATATATCTTATCTTTACATAATTATTATAATGTCACTAGGCTAATAAATGATATTAAGTAAAAAATATTGAGAAAATAGTAAAAATATATAAAAATGATAGGAAATGATAAAGATAAATTGAGACTATTTAAAAAAAATTTTGATAAAAGAGTACATGCTTTATGAGATTGATACTATGCATTGTGGTTGGCCTTGATGTTTAATTTGACTGTTGATGATGATGGATGAGCAGATCTTTACCTATTATAATGAACGATGTTTCTGATTTTAAGTTTACATATTAATAATCTGGAGGAAAATGTCGAACATGCGCACACAAAATTAATGACAAGTATAATAATTCTTATTGTACTATGAACTAGCTGATTTTGCATCCAATAATTAAGCGCATAAAGTGCTGGTAATAATAATAATAATCTTAATATTAATTTTAATAAGTATAATAATCAGTATAATAAGTATAAGTATAAGTATACAAAACTAGTGATGGTAGGAGTTGGGCAATAATTCAACGTAAATTGTATCACAAGTGGGAAAGAATTCGATATGACTAGGGCATTTATAGAGTTGATTGGGAAGCCACTAGAACCACCTTAAAACTTATGAAATTCTCACATAAATTTATTAACTGGATAATGGCCTGTGTTACTTCTCCTACCTTTTCATATCAAATAAATGGAAAATAAACCACTTTCTTTGCTTTTTAATTTTTACAAAGGCATTAGACAAGGATATTCTTTATCTCCTTACATTGTCATTATTATTTTCCAGGTGTTAACTTCTATTATGAATCATGTTGTGCTTTCATTTTCCGTAATCCCTTACACCATTGACTCTTTCTCCATAAACCACCTCTTTGTATGCGGATGATTTAATCATCTGTGTGGCTGTCACAGTAAAAAAATTGCAGTGAGATCAATAGAATTATGGAATTATACTACATGTTTACTTATCAAATAGTCAATCTCCAAAAATCAGAAGTTTTCATACCCCCAACGCTAAGCAAAAGGAGGAGAAAGACCATAATTTAAAACTAGGTATTAAGTTAGGATTCTTCCCCTTTAAATACTTAGGAACTTTAGTGTCATATAAGTACATTTTGATGGCCAAACAACGACATTTGATAGATAAGATCACTTGCCAAATTTCTAGTTGGAAAACTAAATATCTTAACATGGCAGGGAAAATAGATCCTAATTATGACAATTCTAAACTCTATGCCAGATCATTTGTTAGGAGTCTCTTATATATCTGGTGGGCTTTTGGACTCATTAGAAAGGTTAGCCAAGGGATTCTTGTGGTCCAAGCACGAACATTGTCCAATTGCTAAACATCCAAGGAGAGTTAGGCATTCGAAACACTAGAATGATTATGCATGCTCTTTAGGCACAGATGATTCTCAGAATCTTAAACGATGATCATTCTCCTTGGGCAAAACTAATACTTAGTAAATATGACTCAACTCATCCTTGACACACTTTCCTTATATGACAACATAATAATTTGTCTTGGGCATGTCACATGATTTTAAATATTATGCAGGAAACTAAATTTGGTCTCAAAAAAATATATTGGCAATGGTTGCACCACAAATGTGATGATGGATTTCTCGGTGTTTCACACCCCTTACTTTTTATGCCTACATATATAAATGTTCATGAGCCGCTCTCTTCTCTTTGTGTAAATAAATTTATCTCTGGAAAGGTTTGGAATTTGCACATGTTGAATGACTGGTTTAGCACTCATCTGGTTAATGCTATTACTTCTATCTTTATACCCGCTCGGGCTTGTGATGACAAGTGGATATAGGCTCATGAACCTCATGGAAGAGCTACAACATGCTCTATCTACTACTCCATATGTCGCTAACCAGACCAACTGCCAAGAACTGGAAGGCTAGAGTGGAGAACGGTGAGGTCAATTAATATACCCCCTAAAATAAACATTTTTTTTAAGTTATTGCATAATCGATTACGTACAAATGACTACTTGTTTATCATAGATAATGAGATTAACCCCTTATGTCCCTTGTGTGGCTTACAATCGGGATCCGTTTCTCACATTTTCTTTTTTTGCCCTGTAGCTTCTAATCTCTGGACCCTCTTTGAGTCGCAAGTTAACTATAGTTTCACTTTTAGGAATAACTGGAGCACATGTAGTTGGGTGAAAGAAGGCTCCACTTTATCATATAACTCTAAATGTAAACTACAATCTTTCCTTGCCTTTTCTCTCTGGGGTATAAGGGGATTAAGAAATGATGCATTGTTTAAATCACGCATGGCAACTGTAGCGGCAGTTTGATGCAAGGCTCTCGCAGGCTATAATGAGTATGAGACACACCACTACTATGAGGCAATTTGCCCCCAAGACTAGATTTTGGTCCGATGGGAGCCCCCAAGCACCCCTAGATTTAAAATTAACTCTGATGGCTCTTTCACTAGAGCTGGGAAAACAAGGGGAGCAGTTTCATTATACAGACTAACATTGGCGCTTGTTTAGTTGCAGGTGCTTTGTGGCATGATGCACATTCAGTTTTGGAGGCATAAGCATGGGGAGTTTTAATGGGGATAAAGACTGCTAAATCCAGTGGATACATGGATATTATTTTGGAGACATACTCTATGAATCTCGTTCAGATCCTTAATCGAAAAACTCGACCGTCGTAAAAATTATGGAATATCGTAGATAATATATTGTATATCGCCATGGTTGTCAAGATCGCGATCTTGATCGTAAGATCGCGATCTTGATCCTAAGATCGCACGATCTTATGATCCTATGAAGGGTCGTCGATCTCGATCTTAACTAAAGGATCAGTATGATCGTAAGATCAAGATCGTAAGATCGGTAAGATCGTAAGATCCTACCGATCCTACTATATTAGTTTAAATATTTATTTTCTTTTCTTTTTCATACTTTTTTCTAAAAAATATTATAATGATAATAATTACATTGTATTTTAAAAAATATTTTTAAAGCATAAAAAGTGGAAAATAATAAATCATAAAATTATTTAAAGAAACATTAAATAAAATTGAATATATATATATATATATTAATAGGCACATATATCTAATATATATATATATATATATATTTCTTTATAAAATATAAATTATAGTCATAATATATTACGTTATATTTATAGAATTTTATTTTATAGCATATAAAATTTTTAAAGCGATAAAAGTTAATAACAAATGTAAAAAAATATTAATATATATTTAACAAATTATTGAATAAATATATTTTAATACATATTATTTTTAAAATATTTTTTTTATTTATAGGTAAAATCTTACAATTCTCGATCCGATTTAACGATTTTTTATCTTATCACCTCCTTTTTTTTCGGTCACGATCTGGGACCCACTGGTAATCCAGGGCTACTAGCACCCGACTAATCCGGTGTTCGGACGCGAGCGGCAAGGATAAATCCTGACCAAAGTGGCGACTCCGAGGCTCGAACTCGGGGCTATTAGCTTTCTTGTCCCTCAACCCGGGACACAGACCCGCTATCATCTGTGTCAATCACTCTTGATTTTATCATCCCCTTCTGAGCCTAGATAAGATTTCGATCTTAGGTAAAATTCCGATCTTGACAATCTTGTACTCGTTGCTTCCCGGAAACTAATAGGGCAACCGGCCAACTCGCAAATCGAAAACAAATATCTTTTTGGCAAGATTGTGCCTTATGATATTTTGTATTTGGATACATGTGTTGTCCTAAATATTAGATAAATGGATTTCCTTAGAAAAAAAAGTGGAAAAGGATAAAGATGCAGCACCGGCATGAATATTACTGTGGGCCCGAGAGCCATCATGCTCACAAAAACTTATTATTATTATTATTATTATTATTATTATTATTATTATTATTATTATTATTATTATTATTATTATTATTATTATTATTATTATACTAAAGATATAAAGCAGCAGAAATAAGATTGTAAATACTGTAGTCTATAATTTTCCTCTGTCCTGCTTTGCCTAAAAGAAATATCTACCAATCCAATAGACAATTAGCCTTTGCCTAAAAACGTCAAACCATATATATGTATGTATAGCAAATTTTGTGTCATAATAATACACTTTGTATTGTACTTATTATTATTATGTTAATAATGATGGATAATTGTATTATATGATATTAATAATACATGGAAACTAAATCTACTGACCACGTCGGAGATCAGAAAGGGAAAAAGACCTCAAAGATCGAAAGGAGCTCATCGGTTTCATCTCGCCGGAGCTGCGACCATCGCCGGCCACGGAAACCAACGCGGGGTTTGCGCGATCTCCGACACCGTCAACCATTCCGTCCTCCTCCTCCTCCTCCCCGTCGCTTCCCTCCGTCACCACGTGCGCCGGCGAGAGGAGCGTGGACAAGGAGGAAGAAGAGTTGGTGGACGCGGACACGAGCGAGCCGTAGGAAGCGCTCCTCGCCTTGAACCCCATTAGAATTCTCCTCCTCTTGTTGAAGGAGTTCTCCGGCTTCACCAGATCGCACGCGTTCGCCACATCTGATAGGTTCGCGAACGATTTCGACTTCCCCGAGAAGAAATTTGAGAGCCCTCTCCTGCCGATTTTTGAAGAAATTGATGAACAGAATTAAAATTCTGCAAGGGTTTGAAACATGCACTGGAAGCATCTGTGCATCACATGAACAAAAAAGACATGCATGCATGGAGCCGTAGACGAAGAACAACTTACTTGATGGGAAGGGAATCATCCAAGGAGACCAAGGAACCAAAAGCCCCTTCCTTCCTTTTGCTCTCCACCTCTTCTTCCTCGTCCTCCTCCTCCTCCGAGGACGAAGCGACGCCGATCGAGGAGCTCTCCGACGGCTCGTCGGCCTCCGATGCCACCTCTTTGGCTTCTTTTTCTTCCTCTCCTAAGCATGAGAAGACGTTCCTCTTCTTCACCAACGCCGCCGCATCGCCGTCCTTCTCGACGCCGCCGATCGTCTTGTCATTATCCTCCTTTTGGTGGTAGACGGCGGGTCGAAGGCCAACGGCGGTGTCATTTAGCCCGACGCTGGAGAACGCCAGAGAAGAAGATACCGACATCGCCGGAGTTTCGTCGTCGTCGACCTCCGTTTCTTCTGCTACTGGCATTCGCCGCACTACGATTCGGGGACGTTGTCATCAAGACGAAGCTATTGGGCTGCGTTGGCGGCCGCGGCCGAGCAGGTAACAATAAGACCGCCGTCGGCCCAACTTACCATTGCACGCCTTTCTCATATATATATATATATATATATATATATATATATATGGATTTAATCGGTGTATAAATTATTTTTTGATTTATAAATGTTAATCAATATATCTGACGGTTAAAATTAAATCTAATATAAATAATCAACTTTTTTATTCAAAATTAATTATTTATATCAAATCTAATTTTAACCGTCAAACATTTGATTGACATGTATAAACCAAAAATTGATTTGCACACCCTATGTATATAGGGTATAATGAAGTATACATCATAGCTTGACTTATCTAATCTGACGATATAAACTAATGAATTTAATTGTGCATATAATTAGTAAATTTTTTTATTTATTTAAAAATATATATTTTTATTTTTTTCCTCAAAATCAACAGATAAAAGAGTTTTTAATGATTTACATGTATAAATTAAATTGTGATTTACATTCGATATATAATATTTATGTATAATAAGATTAATGGCGTATGAAATACAGTACACATTCAGATTGTAATATGGAATTTGGTTATGCCGTACCCAATTCTTTGATCATATATGGACTCCACAAAATATTGACATGGTATGATGATCGTAATATTTTTAAGTTCGAAATAACTAGTTATATATTAATCCTTTATCATATATATATATATATATATATATATATATATATATGGATTTAATCGGTGTATAAATTATTTTTTGATTTATAAATGTTAATCAATATATCTGACGGTTAAAATTAAATCTAATATAAATAATCAACTTTTTTATTCAAAATTAATTATTTATATCAAATCTAATTTTAACCGTCAAACATTTGATTGACATGTATAAACCAAAAATTGATTTGCACACCCTATGTATATAGGGTATAATGAAGTATACATCATAGCTTGACTTATCTAATCTGACGATATAAACTAATGAATTTAATTGTGCATATAATTAGTAAATTTTTTTATTTATTTAAAAATATATATTTTTATTTTTTTCCTCAAAATCAACAGATAAAAGAGTTTTTAATGATTTACATGTATAAATTAAATTGTGATTTACATTCGATATATAATATTTATGTATAATAAGATTAATGGCGTATGAAATACAGTACACATTCAGATTGTAATATGGAATTTGGTTATGCCGTACCCAATTCTTTGATCATATATGGACTCCACAAAATATTGACATGGTATGATGATCGTAATATTTTTAAGTTCGAAATAACTAGTTATATATTTTTTATATACAATTTCTTTTTGTAAAAGAAGTAAAAGGATATAATATCATTTTAACCAAGGATTAATTTTGAATTTTAAATATAACATTTTACTCTTCTTTTATTTAATTTTATTATTATTATTAAGGTCAAATTATCATTTTTCAACTTATTTTTAAAATATGCAAATTAATTCATTTTTATAATACTTAAAAACAATTATGTATTGAAAGAATTTTAGGTTAATTCTACTGACTCGAACGTGTGTCCCTCAAAAGGATACAATCCTAAACAAAAATATTAAAGAGGAAAATAGATAAGTCTACAATATTAATTGAACAAATAGGAGTTATTTTAATTGTGAAATTATAATACCATTTTGATAAGTAATGCTAACGAATAAAATAATTATTTATATTAACACGCACATTTTCAATAATCACATATAAACTTTTTTGTTTACATTTGTTTTGTAGGTCCGTAGGTAATATAGAACTTTTGGTTTATGCTATAATAACATATCAAATTATCAAGTTAATATCACCTCATCATTATTTAAAAAATGTTGAATATATATCTACATTGCATAATTATTGTACTTGCAAAGAAATACAAGGATATTGTCGTATATTCGCATTAAAGCAAAGTTCTTCTACACTTTTTACTCAAAATTACAAGTTTAATTAAGCCTAAACAAACAAACTCAATAATTGAGCTAAAAAAATCTACAGATGGTTAAAGAAAAAAATCATAAATTAAGGTCTTAATTATTAGGGAATCGTAAAATGTATGTATTTATACGACTGAATTCAATGTAATAATTACAGGAATTATAGCTCCTAATAACAAGTTCAAAAATGTGTAAAAGTTTGGTGACAAGTCACATGTAACACCCTCAAAATGCACTCCCTTGGGCTCGGCCCGCGAGGGCTTTTCGACGGCGCTACATGGACATAATGCATATCATTTGGGCTCACTAAGGAATAAAAAAATAAGCAAGCCCGTTAACATATAATGAAAAGACAACACATAATAATATTGCAGCGGAAAACATAATATAAGTTATCATAAGGTAAAACGTATATCATGGTAGCGGAAATATATTAAAATCCATATAACATCTTGCCACATATGAGCATTAATCCCTAGCCAAACATAAGGCCCATAACATGAGTCTTAGGCTCATTCGACTTGAGACATAAAATAGAATAATAGTTCATTAGATATAACTCTAATGACTTAAAGGCTTATAAGACCTAGATACGACCATGTGCAAATCAAAACCGCCATGAGCACACCATCGCCTAGTCCCTCATGCATCATCGTCTGCATAGATCCAGAAACAGGGGAGGTGGAAATCTCCCGGTTAGAATATGTAAAGGTCGGCATCTATCATGCAACATAAATATATGAGTCATAACATAACATGATCATAAGTATGAATATTGAGCATAAATCAATTTAGGTAACATAAGCATATAACAATTGCATAACTTGAGCATAACATTGATCATTCATATATTTAGCATTACATACATGAAACATAAATGATACAAAGTATATTATATTCATGTTCACCATCTTTGCACATTTACATCTTTACTAATTTGCCATATGGCCCATTTTGAGTCCTCCTTGACTCACATCATCTTCATCTTAAACATCTTGATCATAAGGTCAATTCTTATTTTTTACATGAAGAGTCTCGGGTAACATCAGCCCTTCTTTAAATGGCTAGCTAGGCCGACCCTCTTGTGGGGTCCTAGGAGCATACTCACTGACGTTAACAAGTGGACAATATCGCATCCCCGAGAGCACACTCATTATTTCTAACGAGTGAACATCGCATCTCATTTGGGAGCACATCAACTCTCTTGTGGGGTCTTAGGAGCATACTCAGTAACGCTAACAAATGGACATCGCATCCCGAGAGCACACTCACTATTTCTAATGAGTGGACATCACATCCTTATTGGGAGCACACCGCCGCTAGTGAATGGACATGTCATCCTAGATACTGATGCGCCTCGATTAAGTTATTCATGTTTCATCTTCATAATACATCAATCATAACAATCAATCTTGTGATTTTAACTTAATTACGACTTTGCATGTATCTCGATGTCTAAGTGTATCACAAACATCAAACATGGTTTGCTATCTTACAAGAGCATAAAACATAGTATACAAGTGATTTCATCAAGCATTAGAAATATATATCTATAACATGGCTTTAAAATGTCGAGTCATCACGGCCCGTGATGAGCCCATCACGGCCGTGAGACTATGTGTCACGGCCCGTTACATCATGTATCGGCCTGTGACACTTTGTCACGGCCGTGGCCAACGCGTGAAATGGACGTTCTTCGATATGGCCGTAATAAGATTTTATGGTCGGACTAAAATCCTTCCAGGATTAAAGTTACGACCCGTATTGATCGTAACGATCGTCATGTCACGACCCGTGATATCCCATCACGACCGTGACCGAATCGGTCATGGCTTCGCTTCATGTCACGACTTCGGTTTCACGGCCCGTGATAATATATCACGACCCGTGATGAGCCTGTCACGACCCGTGATATCACATAACGGCCCGTGAAGGGCCTGTCACGGCCCGTGATATCACCTCAGGGCCCGTGATGATTGCCCTCGAACTTATTTTCACCCTATTTAACTTCCACTTCAATCCTTTCATACCTATAAACCAATCATTCTCAAGGAAGTTCACATGTGAGGGAAATTCCACATTCTAGGGTTCTTGACATCTCAATTTAGGGACTTAAAGTATCGAATTACATTCAATTGAATTTTAAGTTCCAACCTAGGGTTCATATATCCATCTTAAAGTTCATATACATAACCGAGGGTTTATAGTTCATCAATTTCACATCATTTGGGGTTGAACATGGAAGAGGCATATCTTTATAGCAATTTACATAATAGAAACCTAATTTGATCATAGCATGTCTCATATGAATCATAGCATTATAATAGAACATTAATACATGGAAATATATCTAATCAATAGAAGATTAGCTTATTATGACATGAGGGATCATAAAGATGGACATATAAACATTATTATCATATTAGGGAAGATAATATTCATCATATGGTTCTTATCACATCAAACACATAGAAAAGAGTCATTTAGACGTAAAATCAAACACCTAGCATGCATACATCTAACATGTCATCTCCTCTTCTTTAACTCTAAGAACATGATGTTGTTATAAACATAGGAACATAAATAGATAAACAACTAGGTTAGGATTATCACTTAGGGTTTTCATCATATATTTTAGATTCTTACAAGCATCTAGTGTTCATATTTATCATGTACATGATTCTAGTGTTTCATAATAAGAAAGCTCATACAAAAAGGTTCATATAACTAACTTGACATCATGCTAAAAATATGACATTCATAATATGAGATAAAACACACTTGAAAGATAAG
>LTAE01003442.1:12500-37280 GCA_001647135.1 Pontederia paniculata
GTAGGATCTCCCAGTGTAGCTGCCATAAGAAAAAAGAATATACAATTCTATTTACATTTCTCGTTTGCAAGGGCATGGTTGCTCAACATCCTTTGCTCTCAACCTTCGTGTATTTTGAATTTTGTTGTCATCGTCTCAAAAAAAATAAAATTGTACATTTTATTTTCTTTTTTAACACACGCTGGTATTCAGAATTATTAGCATCTAATTAATTCGGAGTCAAGACAAAGAATAAAATAATACTCTTCCGACGATTTTAAAAATCAAATTCGGAGCTATTAGTTCTTCACGATCTTAGAATACAACCCTAGTAATCGATTATGCTAAAACTTGATAATATTGAAGTTGGTTTCGAGTTGAAAACTCCCAATTGCGATTTTCGTCATCTTCAATGTGATTGTATAGAGATTTTAATCTTACAAATTTGCCACAAGAGGTAAACCATTAACAAGAAATAATATTCCTTGTAGCTGTTAGCACCCCTTTACTCTAATATTTTGATCGTCACTTTAATTACAATATTTTCAATTTTATCACTTGATTAATTAGGGACAAGTTTATAGTGGCATTTGATTCTGTTTTCCCACTTAAAGTTTGACTAATATTGCATATTGGAAAACCAATGTGTTCAATAACACATGTTCTTAACAGAGAGAGCAATTGTTGAGCATGATCTAGGAAGGCCTTCTCAGATGAACATGTTGATCAATTATTTTGGAATTACATAATCATGGAACTTTAAATAAACATTTTATCTGATACTATTATGTAGTGCAACGGAATTGACTTATATTTTAATAACAAATGAAATTTCCTTCAATTTATAAATTTTAAAATAAAAAGTACGTTGAAATTTAAATTTGGAAAAAAAATATTTAAAAAAAATCAATTCAGATTTTTAATTAAAAAAAGTCGACAATGTGAGGCGATTGAATTTTGATTATTGTATATTTAAAAATTTAAATAATTGAGTCAGAGGTTTTTTTTTTTGCAAAGAATTGCGTAGATATTTCCTTAACGAGCATCATGTTAATTGGTTGTCATTTTTGTAGACATCTTAAATTAAAACTTTAAAAATGGCGACATAATGCCATAGAGCAACAATTTAACTTAGATTATTTTTCGAAGAAATGCTTAATGAATAACACTTTTTTTCATTAGTTTTCCGATGAATATCACTTCTTTTATATTCAAAGAAGAAAAGAAATGACGATAACAAATATGATCTTATTAGTAATTAGCCGACCAGTCATCTTGCTCAATCAAGCTTTCATTGAGCATTCAACAATCCGAAATATATGTGGATTCAACAGGTGGGTATTGACTATCCGCTATCTATATTTCAAAAGTTAATATAATTATTAGGGTTTATGGGTGTGTAAATCATTTTTTGATTTATACATGTCAATCAATGCATCCAACGATTGAAATTAGATCTTAACATAAATCATTAGTTTCTTTGATCCAAGAATAAAACTAACTTTTTGATCCAACAATAAATTACTTATATTAGATCGAATATCAACCGTTAAATACTTGATTGTCACATGTAAGTTAAAAAGTGATTTACATATCCATTAAATTCTAATTATTATGTGTATCATTGTATGGAGAGAGTTTTGATTGTAGAATACGTGTAAGAGAATTAAGATGATTTATTCTTTAACATTTTCATGCGTGATTGATTGACAAAAATATTTATATAATTTGAAATGAGGTGAGAAAATAAAAATAAAGAATGATAATGATCCTATTGTCCTTGGGTAAAAAAAAAGTAAACATCAAAATCAATTGTAGATGAGCGAGAAAAAAGACGTGAACAATAAATTTATTTTATTATTCTTAATTTAGCGCTTGAATACGAAGAAATTCTTACATCACCAACACTCGTATAATAAAAGTATAAATACTTTGTTTTTTTTTATGTATACGATTATCTCTTGTTTTTGCATATATTTCATCACCAACCAGCCCCCACAAGTTTGCCTGAGTTATTTAGAAAAAAAACTATTTAGAACTTTTTAACATGATTAAGGGGTATAAGTTCTGCTGGGGTTGGCACTTGGCAGGCAGGTGAGACTTGATGAAGACCATGGTACGCAAGGTTGTTGAGATCGAGATCTTACCTAAGATCGAAAGAGGATTGTAAGATCGACGATCGGATAAGAATCATTTGATTTTGTGAAAGATTTTATAAAGATCGTAAAGATCCTACGACTTAGATCATAGGATCGGTAGAGAATTAAATCTAGGAAGATCGTAAGATAAATCGTAAAAGATCGAGATCTTAACAACCTTGCTAATACGTGAACCATCAAATATCTAAATCCTCCTAACTCATCTTCCTTGTTTAACAAGTGTATGCAATTATGACGACCTCCGCAAGGACCACTTAGCAGCCATCCATTAAGAGACAATTAATATACCACCAAATAGATGTTCATAACATAGGATATTAGGCCAACCATAGACTTGGAGCTGTACTTAAAAGAATAAGCTACTTAATGGTGATGAATTTCACTAGGAATTTGTTTTCAGTATTAGATTTCACAGATCAATACTTCTTGCGATCCATATATAAACATGAAAGAAACAAATTCCAAGAATTTTGAAGTACATGCATGAGGAAAGCTTTTAGAACAGTTTAAAAACCCTTCTTGTCATGAAGAACTTGGAATTCATGAAAGATTACAACCCTCCGGTTGCAGAAAGATATCGAAAAGCTCGTGATTCGTATATTACATATATCAAAAGAATTCACAATCCCAGCTTTAATTTAGTATTGAAGTACTATCAAGTACATATGCTATATGTGCGACGACTTACAGGCAGTCCTGCAGAAGAGATCACTAACTTTGAAACAATGTCACAAGATGTAACGACGAAAGTGCATGAATACTCTATGGGGACTTTTCCAGACAGAATCCAGAGAAACAACAAGCACTGTCGTTGCTTTTGATGCTAACGGATTCTTTTAGACTATGAAATCAAGATGGACCGAAATCCTCGCAGCTCTTTCAGTACAAGATTGTATTAGGGAGCCCAATGTATCTCTTTGCAGGAATCTAGGATACAAGAGCTTTCCCACCTTGATACTTAGGATCAACATACATCAATTTCCACAGACATTGATCTATGATATTCCATTTGCAATGCTTGCAGTTGCATAGATCTTCAACGACTGCTCAGGTATGTATGTCAAACCTGTGATATAAATGCATTTACGGAAATGTCAGTTGCTCCAGAAAAATTGTTAAGAGCCAACAAGCTCTTACCTTATCTGCAATATACTATTTCATTAACTTCTATTATGAAAGATTGATCAGAGTCTACAAGAGGATCCAGTTCTTTTGAGTTGAGAAAGGAAAACATAATCAGATTGCTATCAGCCTGGTTAACTAGATACATTCCTTTACTTTTTTGAAGGTTAATATAATAGATGTTCTAGGGGAAATCCATTTTATTAAGTTCAAAGTCATAACATTAACTTAAACATAGTTCAAAAAGGAAACCTAGCATTGGTCAAAGAAAGAAGAAAGAAACAAAACATATTCCAAACTAAGTTCAAATTTCATGATTACTTAGTTCATGACATTGATTTGAACAAACAGAAAAAGAGATCAAATGAAATACTTGGGTGATAAGAAAAGAACTAACTTGGAAGTTGGAAGATCAGTTTTTTGAGGGTAAAAGGATGACTACCAAAAGCTTGTCGTCATCCAGTAACTTGGAAAAAATTCAACAATACTAATTTGCATAATGGCTAAGCATAAACTAGAATAACTAAACGATTCTAATTATTAAATGTACAACAAAAACATTTATATTTGAAGCAGTGAAACTAATCTAAGCTGAGAACAACTGATGGAGATTTACCAGATTAAACTACTTATTAACCTTAATTAAGTTATTCATTTACGAGAAATAGGCTAAAGTAATATTCATTCAGCAAGACTTAATTCTAATACAATCCTACAGGGGTATTTATAGAGTTCCAAAATACCCTGTGTACCAAAACTAGGAAAGCCAATAAACGGAAACCAAACTAACAGGCTATATTGAAGGCCCAAAATACTAAGACCAAATGATAGGCAGAAGTCTCCTAATACTATTCTTGTTCTACATCAACAACTCTAAAACTTCTAAAGGTAAATGCTTTATTTCAGTGAGTTTGAAGACATTCAAAGATTTTTTCATGGGGAGAATACATTGAAAGATACTAGTGCAAGCAAATGACATTTGAAGGCTGAATATATGAATATTGTAAACAAGTCCAAGGATAACATATTTTTTAACTTGAAAGAAAAAAAAAACTACCATTTTTTATATCAACTTATGGTAAGATATATAAGATCATGCTGAAGGATTATTTTCTTGAAGTACAATGCACATGAAATCCCCAATACTAAAAAATTGTGCCTGAAGTTTTGACATGAAAAGGAGAGAGATCATGAATACTCAACAAGAAAATTTGAAGTCTAAACAAACCTTTCTCCTTGACATCTATCTGCAGAGTATCAAGTGTAATTATACCATCAGTCAAAGGAAGAAGCTTAAGTTTGACTGTAGCACTTGAATGAGCAGGAACACATCTGCATCATGTGATAATGTGAGAGCTATACATTAGATATTAAAAGAACCAAATTTACAAGATCCTTACCCTAAAGGAACTGTACTTTGCAACCATAGATGCGTAAATCCCAAGTTATTACTTGAAATTGCATAAGAAAGTGCAGTAGCCCAATGCTCTAAAGAGTTCAATCCTTTTCCACCATTGTGACTGTCTTTTTCATAATTTGTTACAGCTGAAAGAGAATTCAGTTTTCCTGAGCCAATCCTATTCTTAACATTGGAGTTTAATGGTGTTTTTGGTGTAGAAGTTAATGATAAAATTGAAGGAGATGTAGATGATTCCGGAGCTAATACAGTTAGTGTAAGATCCTCAGAGGTTAAATTTGTAGCTTTCAAAGTTAATACCTGAAAACAGTTACAAAATTACAAATTAACATAAAATGACATTTCCAAAACTTACTATCAGAAGAAAATAAAAATGAACTTGGATAATCTACCGCCTAATGCAAAGACAATAACCTGAACAGGAAGCTGAGATCCTCTTGCATTTACACCAATATTTTCTGGATAAGTATCTGGTTCAACAGATATCATGAGATCCCTTGCAATCTGTGGCCGCCAATCTGTTGGTTGTTTGAAAAACAACTTCGATTCTACGATGACAGCAGTACAAATTGAAGTTTAAACTATTAACTTGTCGTCTATGATTGAACCAAAAAAACTTCAGGTTAGCCATATACACATATAATATTACCAGTATAATTGCAGCGACATGATACCATAATAGAGAAGCGATCTGCAATGGAGGCAACATTTCTTCCTTCAATATTTGGTGTCTTATGCACAACAGACCCAGCAAAATCCAATTTTGAATGTATTGTCTCAGTTTCAACCTTATAATTTTTGCTTCTTGTACTAGCCATTTTGAGAACAAAAGAATGTTCTTCACCTCTCCTGAACAAGTAGTAAGTCGTCAAAGTAATTTTTTTCAAGAATTTAGTATTTTGATGGACAGATAAGTAGGTTGCATTCAATCTTTAAAACAACTGAATATTATGCTTATTTATCCAACTTTAATGTCTTTTTACATCAAGTATGACTGGCTGACTGCAGACGAGGTAAACGGAAATTTCGATCTATCTCAGGAAATTTTACATGCACATCTATGTGAAAGTATCGATGTCCATGTTAAAAAAAATCACAGATTTGCATAATTTGTACATAAGACCTCTCAATATTGGTTACAATGGAAGAATAGTAAGCATAGATATCAAGTTTCTCATATAGAATGATTAAACGAGTATCTTTCAGCAAAAGAGTAGTTTTTTTTCTTTCTTTGAATCAACAAACGAAGAGTTTTAAGAGAGATCCTTGATAAACGTAAATCTTATGGTTATGCTTGTTTCGAGCAAAATGCTTGGAGTGTAATTTACGTCACATCAAAACTGCAGTAATACATGTGTCTGCATCTCTTATAATTAAACTCCTAAGTCAGATAATATGTCAAAGTGACTCCAGATGAGTGTCATTATTGTTATCGGCTTATCGCAAAGTTATTATAATAGTTATTACACATATATACTAAAAGGAACCCACAGTTAACTTGGTCGTGATCAATTATGATTAAATGTTTATATAGTTATGATACCATACAAAATATGCTAAAACATCTTATATGAGAACAGAGAAATCAGAGAATATAAAATGGTAAGAATATATGAATGCAACCTCAGTGCAAGATCAGGTAAACTATGCCCATTTCCTGACTCTATACTTGCAACTGGTAAAGATATAGGTGAACTTCCTTTTGATGCCTCCTCATATATAATGGTTATTGCATCCAAGAAAATAACTAAATCTTCTATATGGGCTGGAGAAGCATTCTGCAAAACGACAAAACAGATTTGAACTCAAAGAATGTATAAAGCATAACTATGAAAACAGAAACTAATTGATGTTTCTTGTTTGAGAGGGAGAAACTAATTGATGTTGTTAAGAAAAAAATACCTTTATTTGGACGCATAAGAGATCTTCTGTGGTGCATTCAGCAACAAAAGAATGAATTTCTAAAGGTTGAACAATTTCAAACTTTCGCCGCCACCTCCTGCCTGGTAAATAGATGCCTTCCAACCCACAATGAACAGAAAAACGTTCTGGCTCCAAAGTGACACCACGAAATGATAAAAGACGCTCATTTCCTACATTTAGATTCTTTATTGTCTTCTCTGTCGAAGAGCGATCAAAACTTTCATGGTCAAAAGCAGGTTTTGTGCTGGAAAAAGACAGTCCGGTAGCTTGAGGAAATGAAGGCATGGAATAGCTTCTGAAGTGACCAAAAGAAAAAATCTGTGACCCTGATGTAGGATATGCTGACTTTTGAGATACGCTCGAGCTTAAAGGAGGTGACAGCGTACGAGGAGGAGGTAAAGTGCGATCTAAAGGATATAACCAATTAAGCAGCTCCCCGCAGGGATCGTCATGATTTGAAACAGGTATGTTGTCAACATTCTCCAATGAAAAGTCAGCAGGTTGACATTTTTCGAATTGAAGGACCTCTAGAACAGGGTCTTTTAAGTCACTGATTCCAACATTTACTTGTAAAAGAACCTGCACCCTTCCAATAGACGTGATAGACATGATCAGCAATTGGAAGAGTAAAGTGGAATCCTAACTTCCACACAGGAGAACATATATTTCAATTAATATTTCAAGCATTAGGTGAATATAATAAGCCAGTGATAAATTCGCAGTGATGTAAGAAAGCTTTCCAATTTCCACGTAGTCATATTACAATTTATAGTTGATTTGAGGATCCCTTTCTTCAACTGACCAAGGAATTCTTGTTACATTTGCAAACTGACCAATATCATCTTTACCTTATGGAAGTTTGCAGCACGTCAAATTTTGGATGTTTAAAGTCATGTTTGCTCAAAACTATAGTTAAGGTGCTGGTAAGCACATTTTAAAACTACAGTGTAGAGGTTAGAGGGCAAAATATTATATGGTACTCTTATCAGTTATAGTGTCTAGCAGTTGGATATTTTATTCCTAGTATACTCTCATTCGTTCTATTTAAAAAAATATTTATTTAGTAAATATGATGTACCACATCTGAATTTCAATATTTCACACCTCTAAGTTTCTCAACCTTTTAATTATTTTAAGTTGATTAATACTTTTTCTTCATGTTCAATTTTTCATGGTTGGAAAAAAACATAAATCAGTTATTATGCTATAAAAAACATCTGATTGCAAATTATGAATGCCATGTATAGTTACCGATCAACCGCTACATTTGTCAAACACTTTTGATTTAGTTTACAATCAAACCATTATCTGCTAATATCTATCCACCATCCTTTATGAGTCCGTCATCTATTAGCCAAACCGCTGTTTGCAAATCAAAGTATTAACATTGCCAAACAAAGGCTATAACCAAGGTCATCTTTCTTTTTAGAAGTTTAGCTGTAAGTTGTAATCTTAGTTTAATTAACCTTCAGGATGTTCTGATGTAATTTTAGAAGTTTAGCTGCAAGTTGTAATCTTAGCTGTAAGAATTTTATTAACCTTCAGGATGTTCTGATGTAATTTTATGGTACTTTGGATTAACATAATGTGTTCCACTTGCAATTTCAGCTACATGGCAATAAAATTCTTGAGTTCACAGTATGCTTAACTCGTTAATGAAGGAAAATGGGTTCCAAGGCTTCTAAGGTATAAGTTTTAATAGTATAAAAAGGCCAACAATTACAGTGAACTAGAACAAATATAAACATAATGTAGAGAGAGTTGCGTCTACCAGCAACTAAACATTGCACCTCTTCTTTTTACTGGAACTTAATGTCTGAAAAGAGTTTGAACTATATCTTACAATTATAATCTAGTCCGAAAAGAAGTTGAATTATATCTTAAGATTATAATTTACTTCACATTAGAAAAACATTGAACTATGGTTCACCAAAGCTGGTTACAAGTGTCATCTGAAACTTTTACTTGACTTCAGAACAACACCTTATTTTATAGCCAACCACAGACAATAAAGCAGAAGAAAACATTCATTATAATAAACAGCCAATCAGTCTGTTTTAAAAATATGAATGCCCTCTATTAAATGATCAGTCATATAGATAACAAAAAGAATTTCCAGACATACCACTATGTCGCCATTTGACAAAGAGAAGCATTTGACGGTATTTCTGGCTAGTCCACCAGATGTGTTGCCATCAAAATATCCCTTGTCAATGATTGCATTTAGAAGACTGCTCCTTGAAACTGTTGATGATTCTACAATTGGGTGATTTTTCTCCCTTGTTGCCTCAGATTTATTTAAAGATGACACATTTCTTTTGGACCAAAGTTGTTCATCGGACTCTGCAATCCTAACAAAAAAACTTGAATTTTCAATTCTTTCTAATATATTTTTAGTTTGTTGTTTGTGGTCTTGCATCCGAAGGAGAGACTCGGTTGCTGAAATGTCCTGTTTAGGACTTGAGTTATTTCTACTTGGAACAGCTTCGTCATTGTGGTCAGGGGATTCCTCATGTGTGCCATTAGCACTAGAAATTCCATTATAACTGTCAGATCTGGATTTACTTTCCGAATTCTCAAGCTCTTGTTTCCCATTTGGGCTAGACTTACCACTTCGAGACATCACTGCAGCAACTCGAAATGGGGTTATGATTTCTGTCTCCTGATCGGATGCTGATAAGCAGACAAGTATATGAATCTGCTCACCTGTGAAACGTTGCGTATTAGGATACATAGATAAGTATCATCTGATGAAATATTAGGATTCACAATGTATCAATAGAAAGAAGCATGTATTGTAACCGAAAAAAGAAGATGTATATACCAGGAAAGATGAAGCAACGGTCCAAAAACTGCAGTTGCATTATATTTGCAGCATCAGCCCAATTAGCAGGAAGTTCCTCTGCAAGTACATTTAGAATATCAATAATTCTAACTCCCTGAGCATTAATATGGAACTTAAATATGCTGGCCTATGACTATAGAATGTAAAGTAGGACGTGTAGTTATTCTCCAAATATACAGCTAGTCAATCCACAATGATTGCATTTAGATCATACATAATGACAAAAGAATTGAGTAAATCAAGAATGCTAGATTGCTCCCAACAGGACATAAGCATCCAGTTCATATCACACAAGCATGTTCTCAGTTTGGTCCTAGGGGGCACAGTTGTTTCCTTGTTTCATTTTTCTTAATATCGGTCGTCTCTCAGTTATAGAATAAATAAGAAGTGGCCGTGCATGAAATAGGTGAGAGAGACAGGGCATCATATGTTCCTCTTTCACTCCATAGTGGCAGTGAGGCCACAACCAACGATAGCATCAGTGGTGACTCGTTCTACCTTGTTTCAGTACTGAATAAGATCAAATATGCAATCGGTTCACTTTGAACCACCCAGATCTAAACCTTGAAAGTAATATATTCAAGTTTGTTGAATCATGTTGTGCACATCGTTATACTGATATCATAAGAGGTTCATGGTGCAGGATCAATCTGATCAAGAAAATAATATGCCTTTTGCCCAGACTCATTCATAATCTTGAATAGCAGAAGACAGAACAGTACAATTCCAGTACCAAATGTTAGAATTTAGGAACAGGGAGAAGAGAGGAATGTTCACAAGATGATCAACACAAAAATCAGTTTCGACTTTTCTTTATCTTTGACATAATTTATCAAGTTATCCCTTTGAAAAAAATAATTTAGCAAGTTATATGTATCTACAATTTCAACTGTGGAGGCAGTTAATTCACATAACATCTAGATCTCCAGATGATAAAAAGGAACAAGCAAAATCAAATAAGCCCTTAAGCGAATATATAAGACACGGAAATGCACATACTATATGGTATAATTATACATCCTTCATTTTCTGAAACATCAGCATGATTCCCAACAGGAGCTCGGCCTTTGGAACTGGTTTCTGATTTCACCCCGCTAGCATCACCATCCACTTCACCCTCTTCTCTTGTTAAGGTATACGGGTCATCAGCAATAAGGCCTTCTAAAGTCGTAGCTGATTTTGAAGCAGTTCTTGCGAGGTTGTCATGATGAACCTGAGTCACACTAGACACATCTGGAATGACAGGTTGCGCGGTACGAAGTAGAAAGTTCATTGCTTTCCTGAGAGCAGCGGTAACCTAATTCCCTGTTTGGTACAATTGCCAACACACTAAGAGGAAAATTCAACTAAACACATAAATGGACTAATTTGTTTCATACGAACTACGAAACAGTTTGAATAAGATGAATTAACTATAAAAATGCACTAATTGAGTGCACAATTGTGATTTGACAATGGCTTCATTCACTGAATGGAACCGGATGGCAGAATTAACACTAAAGAAATAAGATAAGCAAATAAATTAAGACAATGTAACTGAAGACGAGTTACCAATTAATCCACGATAAGCTCGCAGACCCGCAAGATAACTTCAAATATAACAATTAACCAATGGAACCCACAGTTGTGGACGGTAACACTTCACTGAAACCTAGTTATCCGCTCTGTTTACATAACCAAATTACTTCTTATCAAGTGCCACACACCCCAGATTCCAAACAAGATAACAAAAAAGGAACAGATAACAATGGCATAGCAAAACGCCAGATCTCAATCCCAAGATCGAGCTTCCAAGTATCAACAAACTGTAAAATTAGAATTATAGCTTCAAATCTTACGGAATAGATACCTTGGTCCAGGAATCGGAGTCGCCAGCGATGAATCGCCGGGAAGAGGCCCTTTCTTCCGAATCACGTAGCCTGTCGAGGCGCCGGCGATGATCGGAGAGGCTGAGATCGCCGGTCGCGGAGAGGAACGCAAAGGCCGGTGACGGACGGTGATCGGATCAAAGCGACGGGTTGAGAGAGAGAGAGAGAGAAATTTACTTATTTATGTTTATTCGAGTTCCCAATAATGAAGCAGTTGGCCACTCGCTTTAAAACTAAATTTACTTAATAATAATAAATTTATTAAATTCAAATTTATTTTTTATTATAAAACAAATACAATAAGTTCAGGAAAAAAAATGAAAATAAACAAATACAATAAGTTTTACTAATAGAATTCGAATTCGAAATATCCTAATATTCAAGTCGAGGGATAAGATACTATATTACGCTTTTGAACTCAAAATTAAATACAGTTTTTAAAACTACGATACGTGGAAATTTATAATTAAAGAATTTTAATTTTTCGTGTTCGGAAATTTTTTATTAAATTATTATTCTTCATAATTAAATGTTAAATAATATAAATTAAAATTTCATGTAGCTTGGTGTAAATTCCACCTAATTTTGTGATGATTGCATTGGTATACGAAAATTTAGATAAAGTCTGGAGTGGAAAAATGGTTTAGAATGTGTTACATTATGGATTATATAAATTATTAGCTTGTATCCGTTAAAGCTATTATGCATTTAACAATCACTTCGTTTATATTAATCAAAGTACATTATGATATCGAAAGTAAAAAAATTAAAATGTAGTTCTTAAAGTTGCTTACAATATTTGCCAAACTTTTTTTTTAACAAATCAATCGCTAATAAATATAATTTACTATCCACTACTCAAATCATTGGTAGTATGAAATAAAGTAAAATCTTAATTTTTCCCTGTGAACACACACTTCCTACTTTGGGCCTGCTTAAATATTACGGTCTGAGAACTTGTTCACGTGGAGTGTGTGATTACTTTTATCAAATACCTCAAACATGATCATGAAAATATGAAAATTATAATCAAGTTGATTGGCATGGTTAGTCGGTCCGTGTTTTAGATTGATGAATCAGAAGTTAGTAGCTCCGAGTTCGAATTTCATAATAATTAATTTGACTATAATTTATCATATCGTTTTCGTCTGAACATTAAATTAGTCGAGTGCTAATAATCGATGAGTCTAGACCGAAAAAAAAATATAAAAACCATCATAAAAGGAACCAGTACAAGTTGTATCTCATCATTCATGTCAGTATGTCATTCGACTTTCCAAAAAACATCAAACAAGTCAACCATCAAATAGAATCTGATGCAGCAACGCAAAATTCATAAAAAGAAGGTTTTATTATTCACAATTATTAGAATCCAAACGCAGAAACTCTGACTACTAGCGTCATTATTTCGATTATCAAATAGTAATCATTTTATTAAGGTTGTGTTTGATATCAATTCTAGATTAATAAAGGAATAGTGATTCAAAACATATAAAAAATTAAGGTGATGATAAAAAAGTATTTGATAAATATAATAATTAAATTAATTGATAATAATACAATAATATAAATGACCTTAATAAATTAATATGCTAAATAATTTAATTTTTAATATTATGTGCTTTCTGAAAAAATAGTGTATTTTTTTATAATCAATTGATTTGTAATATTGTTTTTAACTAAATTAGGCATGCATAAATAAAAAATTAAATTAAAAACTTATATGTAATAATGTAATAATATTTAAAAGTTAACACATAGCTATATTATATGCATAAATATAACATAAAAGTCTAATAAGAGAAGAAATAAATTTAGATATAAAAGTTTAATATTTACGTTTTATTTGTTAAATTTTAATACAAATGATCTATCAATTGAACTCAATTGTTAATCGTTAACATATAAAATAATTTATCAAATTACAAAAAATAATACTCTTATTTCTTGGGTTGTCAAATACAACGTAAATCATCCCAGATGAATCAATGCCTATATACCATATCTCTTATTTGTTAATGAACAAAAAAATTATGTAAGATATAAAATTTTAGTTCTGCCATCCTTCCTTGAGTTTTTTTTTTTTTCATCTTCAAGCCTATAAATTCATATTTTATAACCATTAAATATGGTGCCATATGATGCATTAAATCCCAAATTCTCTTAATAGTCTGAAGAAAATATATAAAGAGATTTCTTTTTCGTTCTTCCTCTTACGTCTCTCCTACTGATATCTTCTAAAATTTAATGGGCAGGAATAGATCTATCAAGATAGAAGGCTCAATATTTTTTCACCCACGTGTTTATTTATCTTTCTCATAAACTTCTTGGTCAGCAGGTCAAGCTCCTTTATCTAGCTCAAATTGTTTACAAGGTTATCATTTTTCAATTTCTGATTATTCAGATTTACGCGACCATATAACTTCTAGAAGAATATAAAAAAAATGACACACTAAGTCCAGGACATTAAAGGTTCAAACTTCAATCACAACATATGACACAAAATATTAATTATCAAAAAAACTTCAACCATAGTCCAAAGAAGTTCTATTTCTAGATTATTTTACCTTGATTTTACATTCTCCTTGAAGTTTAGTCTTCTTCATAACACTACGAAAATTGCAGCTTGGAGACAGAAGGAAATGAGTACACACCTGGAAAAATTTAGGGTACTTTGGCTTTTTAGCATCATGGAAAGTCATTGCTAGAAGTTGGAGATGTTGATACTAAAGACATTTCACATGTGCCAAGCTATACTGCAAGATAGTGAACATTTAGTTGTCAATGAAACATTACCTCTATAACATGCAGCGGAAAAAGCAATTTATTTCGAGCTCCCATGAAATGAATTGCTCGGAGTGAAACACTAACACTGAGTCAAATTCACGCACTTTATATAAGAAAAACTTATGATTGATACTGAGATACAAGATAAAAGAGCTGATAAGTTGAAGAATTTATATATGTCTATATCCAAGCGAATTGAACTTGTGTAACTTAAACATATACAACAGGAAACAGTTATATCTTGGTCCGATGAGGTAGGAATTGCAATAATTGCAAATTTCAAGAATGCAAAGGAAATGAGAAATTACTTACCACGGAAAGAAAATAAACTAAATAAACAAGAAATCAAAGTAAAATATGTGCCAAATCCATTTGAAATGAAACAACACACCTCAAAACCAACTTCGATGTCGAGAGAACAAATTGATCATATAATAAAAATATCATTGATATACAAGAAGATTAAGGTTGACAAAGTCCAACTTCTTTGTCCCTGAGGCATGCATCTAGCTCTAGGTTTAGTGGTTCAGAAACTAGCTAGGATTCATGTCTGAAAGACAAAAATAATGGAATTGTCTCATACTTAAGACTACAATGAATTTAACAGTAAAGGATGCATAAACAACAGCATTCTAAGTCCTAGAAGTGAAACATTGAGTAAAAGGGGAAATTTCAATGTGTCCGCAAATATGCACGTATAAAGGTTTCCTTGAGGGGGATGTATAAAGGATAATAACTATGTAGAGATTGAAACTTTTTCCCAGAACCTCCTGAGGAAGAAGCCCACATCCACCATCCACTAAATCTGCTTTTTGGAAGAAGAATTTAGTTGTTTCTGCAATTCGATTATGTAAATATGTGATCTTCAATTTGTTTTGCTTCCAGTTTGGGCACTTCACATTGATCAACCAGAAACAACTTCAAGGTTAGCCACAAATCATGGCCATGCCCCTAAGAATTTCCGTCCGGGCCATTTTTCTTCCAATACGTTGCATTGCACATCCATTGAGCGCTTTCAACTTATGGACTTCGCTTGCAGATTAGCCTTCAAACACAATGGATACTAAGCTGCTATCCTGTCAATGTTGAGACGGACCTATACAAGCTGGTCACCATGCTAACTTTACCATTGGAGTGATTAACGTTCAAACTCATAGATCTCTTGGTCCTATTCTGGAAAAGAGAACCAAGCATCTTTTCCACCATTTCTGATGTGTACTTGGCATACTTGCTTGAACTAGCATCTTGCTCGACAAGAGGTCCATAAGTCTGCATAAAGCTCCTGTAGACTGGAACAATGGCCTGGATTACTGAATGGCACATCTTCTCCCGTAGGTCCTTGTCAGATATGACCCAATTCGACTGCTTCTGGTACATATCGTCAAAAGTTTCATTGAATTTCTTTAATCGCTTCTTCACCAAATCCCGAGTTGTGGCTCTTCCCCCCGAGAGCAAGAGCAGACCTTCGCGACTCAGCAATGAAGGGAGCTTTCCCCAGCTCTCCCTCAAAAAATATGTGGCATAGTATTCCTTATGTTGCTCGTGCTCTCTCAACCAAGAATCCCCCAACAGCTCCCCAAGCTTTGTCTCCCTCAAATGCTTAAAGAAATGCCAGTGTGTGTTCATCATGAACAGGCAGGAGAGAGTTTTGTCTTCGTAGCCATTGGACCAAGTCTCAAAATTGACCTCAAGAGCTTTAACTATATTCAGAATTGAGTCAGTCAGTATTCTCTCTTGAAACTTTTCGTGCTTCCAGCTCCGGTGTATGATCAAAACGTCAACAAGAACTGGCCGGTAGCGCTCGCTGAGAAGCTTATTGCAGTAATCCGTAATGAAGCTCACCAACCTCGGAACAGCTCCATCAGACGTCGGTGGCATTTGTCTCTGCAGCTCCACCTGAGATAAGAGCTCCCAGAAGATCTCGCAAGCACCATCTACCACTCTCTTGATAAGATCCCTGGTTTGATTCTGGATCTCAGCATAAGCCTTTCCGCCGAAAAGCCTATTAAAATCCAATCTTAATTTGCTCAGTGATGCAAAAAGATCCAGTAGCTTGAGGAGTTTGATGGGGTCCTTCTTCGCCTCTGTCACAGTCTTTCCGAATTGAAGGAATGAAAGGATGCCAGCTTGGGAGGCGATCTCTGCAAAGCAAGAAGCCGCGACGTCCTTTGAGATGCGTTCGAACACATCGTTGCAGAGCATGTACTCGGCCTCAAACAAGTGCTTGACTGCAAACTCAAGGTGTCGCCCCCAATTCTCGATGTGCCCCTCGATGCTTTGTACGTTCTCGAAATCTGACGACCTAATCTCAAGGTAATCGAGACCGAGCGCCCTGAGGCTGGCGCGGACATTGGAACCCCGGACGTCAATATAGCTCGCAATGCAGCGATCGAGCCGGTCGTTAGCGTTCATGCGCTCGAGGATCGCAAGGAGCTTCTGGATGACAGGAACCGGGAGAGGAGATGGAGCGATGGCGGCGGCGGAGCCCGCGGATGCAGAGGTCATGGGAAGGGGAATGGTGTGATCGGAAAGAAGGCGGCGGAACTCGGCGTCGAGCTTTTCGAGAGCGGCCGCGAGGAGGCCTCCGTCGAGCGGCGAAGGGACGGATTTGATCGACGAGAGGGAAGCCTTGAGATGGGAGATGAAGCGGGGGTCGGCGAGTGCGTTGTCGTCGAGGTAGTCGACGATGTCGTCGAGCCACTGCACGGCCAGGCCGCTGTTGTCGGAGAGGAACCGGAGCGCCTCCTCGAGACGCTTGAGGACGGAGAGGTACCCGGAGAAGTGGAACGTCTAAAGAGAAGAAGATGGGATTGGTTGCATTGGGTTTGGTCGTTGTTGCTGTTTAGAGAAGAGGAACAAAATAATTGGGATGGGTTTTTGGTGGTAAACTTGGAGTTTAAGGAAGGCGGTGGATTAAGTAACGTTGACGAGCGACTTGAAAAGAGAACTCGAAGAAGAAGAAGAAGAAGAGGAGGAGGGTTTTGTGAGTCCCTGAGAGAGAGAGAGAGAGAGAGAGAGAGAGAGAGAGAGAGAAGGAGAGTATATACTAAAAGGTGGAGATTTGAAGGAAGGAATGGAGTCAATTTTGTGGGATGTGGAGGAGGAAAAGGAAGGGAGCATATGGAACTCTTGGGATGCATTGCACCGAGTGAGAAGTGAGTTGGTGAATGAGAACAGAAGAAAAATAGAAAATTGTTAAAAAAAATAAAAAAAAAGATGTTGGATCTCAGAAAGATTTATATAATCCTTTTATTATGAAAAGATCATTACAAATATTGGTTAACTTTTTTATCATGTTTACTTATAAAAATACATTATTAAGTAATATATATTTCTTTCCAAATATTCTTTATAAATATTATCAAGTTGAAAAGCTTGTAATATTAAATTAGAACTTAATAAACCCATATCATAAATTAGCATATTAAATAATTAATACATTAAATATAATTAATAAAAATATTAGTTTGATTAATAATTAGTGATATAATATAATAACGATATATTATTTAAATTGTTAATGTTAATTTATAGTTATAGTATAGTGTGATGTTTTATTTATAAAAAGATTTTAAGCTTGTGGTAATTTAGAAAGACAGCTCATAAATAATTTAGATTGTCACTTCCTAAATTATTTATATTAATATATAATTCAAATTATTTATATATTAAAATAAATTAACATAATGGCTCAAATGATTTAAAATTTAAATTATCATTAATCTAAAAAGTTGCATATTGCAAACGCCCTTAAACAAAACAAATTCAGTTAAATCAGCCCCCGTTTTGTTTTGCACATTTTGTGCATGTGAGATTTTATTGTGGATAGATTTTGATATGCGGCGCAGGGAAGGAAGGACGTAGTGGTTGATGATTGGCCACCGTTTCCATAGTTTATTTAATTAAATTTAATTAAATAAATTGTTTATTTTTTATTGTTTTCAAATGTCACTATATTTTTAATTATTTTATTTTTATTATTTTTGTATCACTTCGGATAATAATTATATTGGATGAGACTTCTAAACGAAAAAAAATTATGTGATTTATTAATAATAATTAAAATTCACAAAAAATGATACAATTTATAGTATTTTTACGTGACTTTATTAATAGTGATATGTTTATACTTTTAACAAGGGTCACTAAACATTTGAAAATTAATAGGCAGATTCAATAATAATAAACAAATATGTACTTACATATCTTTTTGGATTTAATGAGAGAAATTGAAAGGTATAGCAACTTCAAAACAAAAATAGTAATGAAATCAAGCAATCATGGACAAAATATTCTTTCAAAATTCGATTAAAGAGGAATTAATCTTGTTGGGTTGCCACATTTTCACTAGGATCATAAAATAACTCATTTAGGTTATATACTTAATTAATATCTCAATAGCTGACTAATAATTGGTAATTATCTTATACTTTCATAATTGCCCAATTAGAATCAAGTTTTTTTTTATTTATTGTCGAGGGGTCGATAGCAAATAGACCGACGAAGTAAAATTGATGAAGAGATTTTAACATGATAATTATTTTGAGGGGTCATGGCATCTTCCTTTCAACTTCCAAGCCGATTGATTAGTCGGTCTATGGGTAGAATTTTATTGATGTTCAGAATTATTAGCATTCGACTAATTTAGTATTCGAACGAACGCGACGAAGATAAATTTTGATCAAATTGAAGATTCCGAAGCTCGAACTCGAAGCTATTGACTCCCGATCTTTCAACTTATGACATAAATCCGTTAACCAACTTGATATTTTTTTGTATATAAATCATAATATTCATACCGCGAAAGTTTCATTCATACTCACATGAATCAATGATGGCTCAAAGCTCATGATCACATATTCTCATTCTTTTTATTTTCAGAATTTTAAATGTAAAAGTAGAGTTTAACCCAAGGCGCATCAAAATTCTCATTATTTTTTCCTCTTTTGTCTTATCGTCTTCTATAATTCTCTTGCCCATGCCGAAAGATATACAAGGCAATTAAAATGCAATAACAATATTAGGAAAGAAATTTGAATTAAAAAAAGAATCTCTTAGTTTGGAAACCTAATTTACTTCAAAGATCTAATAATTAAGAGTGTGTTTGGATTGAGGAGAAAAAAGATTAATAGAAAGGAGATTAAAAAGTGTGAAGGGTCACTAATGTTTGGTAAAAGTATGATGTAGATCACTAATGTTTGGTTTTCAAATTGTAAGTCGCTCAACTTTAGTTTTATTCATATTTAAATCATCCATCATATTTAAATATTAATTTATACATCAACTCACTTAAAAATAAAAAATATATAATTTAATTTTATTAATAACTAATTTACCATTATACTTAATTTTTTCTTGTTCGTGACACTCCGAAAAATAAATTTTCACATCATCAAATCATAAAAAGCTCTTGAGTTCTCACCATTTAAGTTTAAAAAAATAAATAATTAATAATAAAATTAAATTATAAAATATTATTTAAAGTGAAATAATGTGTCATATGCCACATAGATAACCATCACATGCCACATAAGTGACATGTGGCAAAATTAATATTCAAGTACGATGATTGATCTAAATATGAATAAAATTAAAATTGAGTGACCTACAATTTGAAAATCAAACATTAGTGACCTACATTATACTTTTACCAAATATTAATGATCCCTCGCACTTTTTAGTCTAGAAAGGATGATAAAATTTAATTTTATTTGAATAATATTTTTTAAAAAAAATTAAAAACGAACACTCTTTTTCCTTTTAACTAAGTAAAAATTATCAAAGATTGAATGAGGAGTAAAAAAATTTACCCTCAGTTATCCTCCCTCTTATTATATTTTTTTCTCTCTCTTCTCTTTTTCTCTTCTATCCAAAAATACCCGAAACGATACTAGATAAAGTTGTTGTCTAATGGATAAACATAATCGAGGATGATGTGTTCAACATGTCAAATGAAAATACATCTCAAATTGCAGAAAGGCAGTGGATGGATATTTGGTTGGGTAGATGTTGAAATGACCAAGTCAAAAACTTAGCACTTACTCATTGTACCTTTCAATTTCTTTCTTTTCTGCATTACGATTTATGATTTGTTTTGAGTAACCACTAACAAGAAAGCATGTACATGCCAAGGATTAGGAAACAAAGCAACGACGTCATTTTCCTTCTTCCATGAAATCGGTGTCAATTGGCATATATAATATATATATTTTAGTTTTAGGAAAATGATATTACTAATAGAATATGCATGGCTGATGCATTTCCTTAAAAAAGGGGGTTCACAATGTTGTTTACATTTTTTAGCTTGATCGACATTACACATGATGATATATCTGGTCAATTACTTAATATTTAGCATTAATTAGATGTTTTGTTGTTAAAATGATAATAATTAACGTTTGATATCGTTTGCTTGCATCCAATCATTCGTGACATATTTTTTTCCAAAATTGGTCCATGGTCAAAGAATATGTATCACCATTCTCAAAATTATTTATAGTTTTTGTTTAAAAATTTGATTGTATTCATAATATAATAATTATCTCTAAAAACGTTTGCACTTTTCCTTTTTGAACCAGAATTACGTTTATCCTAATATAATGTGTCTAGGGTATATCAAAATTACAAATAACTCTAATAAAAAAATGATTATATTGTAATTGTATTTGAATCAAGCATGCACAATATTAAAGGTGCAAGTTTTCTTTTAGTTCACACGTATACGAATGAAGCCTATAACACGATTATCAAAATTTTATAGGTCAAAAAAATGATATACTATAATTGAATTTCAGTCGGGTTCTCAATAAAGACACATTAAACTTTTCTTTAAATTATATATATATATAATATATATATATATATATATATATATATATAGATAGATAGATAGATATATTAATGTGTATGGATTAAACTTCATGTAATTAGACTTATATACATAATTAGATGTAAGAAACATAATATTCTTTGTTTGGTTAGAGAATAAAAAGGTAGAATAAGGCTTTATTCTACCTTATTCTACCAAACACCCACAAAAATAATATGGGCAAAATTGGTATTAAAAAAATTATCCATCTAAAAGTATTTTTTTAGAGATAAATTATTCCACCAATTTGATGGAATAGATTATTCTTCCCTTGGTGAATAGGATAACCATATTTAATCCAGATTATCCTATTCACCAACCAAACAGGACCTAACAATAAAAAAACTTACTCCATCCATATCTATCGAGTCAATAATAAAGACATTAAAAATTATATTAAATAGAGGTGTTGTTACTCCACACATAATCAATCATATCATATTAGACTTGAGTGAAAAGAAAAATAAAAAAATATTCATCGTGAATTTAATATTTTACACTTAATAAAATAAGTAATATTATATTATATAATTTAAGTAGATAACATTTTATTATTTTTTTATAAATTACTTCAGTGCAAAAGAGCCACACCTTCCAGCATTTCTTATACTAAAAAATATAATTTTAGTGGTAATATAAAATCTTAGGGCTCAAAATTCCAACTATTTTTATTATAATTAGGAAAACAAAAAATGATGAAGGACTACGTTACATTCAAGTAACGGAACGGTCAAAACGTTCCAAAGTGGCCCACGTAGACCCGGCCGCTTTCCCTGATGTCAAGAGTTGGACTCCTAAACCTGATTGCATTCAAGTAACATGGATCAGTTTTTGGACTCAACTGATGAGGTAACACCACCCCATGCCAATTTACTATTAATATCTTGGCCCCTCAAAATATTACTATTAATATCTTTGAATTCCAATCTATAATAGTATAATAATGTGGATAAACTTTACTCATATAACAAGTATATAGACAGTGTATAATGATGACTAATAAATATATATTTCTATTTCTAAATATAATACTCTTACTATATAATTAGTATATATATATATGTGTGTGTTTTTATTACTAAAAATAAATTTTAGATATCATGTAGTTGGATTGTTTAATAACGCCAACTAAGAAGTGAGTTGCCTTTAGAAAGGAAGCTGGAAATGAACTGGCGATGGCAACATTTTAGCGCCAACTGGAATCAGCAGAAGATGCTCCATATAAATATCTTTGAGAATTAAACTTAGTTGATAGAGCTAATAACATTACTATATTTAAAATTAACAAAAGCTAATAATCATGAGTTTGATTTTTAAAATTATTAATTTAAATCGATTTTTTTTAATTTTCATTCGAAACATCAAATTGTCATATATTAATAACCCTATATACAGGGAGCAGGGGGCGTACAGTGTACTTTTAGTGTTGTGTGTGTAGTGCAACAGAAAGTATAACGATATTATCTGTACAAAAAAATTTGAATATTGTTCATTTGTACAGAAAGTGTCGTTACTTTCTTTATAAGTGCGTTACACATTCATTTTTCTCATATATTTAAAGAGATTCTTAGGGGACGTTTGGTATGAGGTAATTCAAATAGATTATCGGTTATTTAATTTAAAATTCTCATGGCCCACTATATTATCACGTTTGACTGCAATAGATTACCGATAATTTTTACTTCTCTGGTAATCTGAATTACCACCTTACTGGTAATGAAGATAACATTCATGAAAGGTGTCTTTTCATATTATCAGCAAGATGACATACATTTTGACAAAATTATTCCTCCAACCGAACTTTAAAAATATTTATATTTTATTACAAAATAATAATGTTCAACATTATCTTCTTTTTTTAATTATTTTACAACTGGTTGATAATATAAACTCATGTTTTGACTTAACTCACTTTTTTATTTTTTTTATATTTATTTTAATTCAATAATTTTGAAAGGTATTTTAATAATTTTTTGTTTCATAATTTAAACTATAATTTGTGTTATTGCTACTTACCAAACACTATATATAATATTACCGGTAATTTATAAAGTGATAATTTATTTTATTGGTGATCTAAATTACCGGTTAACAAAAATTGGGAATGCGCCAAACGACCCATTAGATCTCCAAGTGCATACATGAAACCATGAAATAGAATCTAACTCCTTGCCATGTTTTTAATTAAGGAAAAACAAGTGGAAATTATATTGTTTTTTTTTATGATAAAAAATAAAATTGTTGACATGGATCTCAAGTTTTTATTACAAGTTCATCAATTGCATCGAGGATTGAAATTTACAACATCATCTATATGTAACAAATTTATTCATTTGTTGAGATTTTAACAGATCATCCGTTTACAAATAAACTGGTAAAAAGGATTTTTATTGTTAAGAATGCCTCACCACAATATTATTTTGGTGGAAGATTATGGTAAATCATTTTTTGGCAAAGTAAGTGTGTTAATGAAAGCAAGATTTTGTGCTAATTCGGAAGGCTAGTTAAATAGTATTATGATATGAATAACTAATAATAATGATTCTATCGAAAAAAAACTAATAATAATTAGGATAAAGAAACTGCTGGTTTTAGTTGATGGATATAAATATGTAATTTGCACTTTAGCTTCCCAATTTGTTACACAAATGATTAATAATAAGTACTGTACCATTGATCTCCTTTTGGGGATGAGAGAGAGAGAGAGAGAGGGAGGGGTCGTTGAAGCTGCTGATTTTTTTCCGGCTCAAAATATTTAGGATGTTAACAATTTATTTATCTTCTGATAATAACGTTTGGGAATTCGAACCAACTACTAATTGAACCAAAATCGATGTATATATGTTAAAATGTGTAGGCCCCGTTTGGCTGCAATTTACTATAGCTGGATTAATAAAATTTTAATCCATGAGATAGTCCAACAGCCTTAATCCCATGAGCCTATATTATTCTTGATGAACTGTGGAAAACAAAAAAGTGAGATTTCTGCTTAATCTAACATTAAATGCTGTGGGGGCCCATGATTTGATATTTATGGTGTTTGGCAAAAAAAAATGGGGAATAAGACTTTAATCCATGCCTTATTCCCCAACCAAACGGGCTCGTAGAGACCTACCCGGTGGAACAACTTATTCATCATTTTATTAATAGAAAGTTAACTATTAATTAAGAATCTATTTGGCTAAGCTTATAAGTAGGTTAAAATTGCTTATAAATAAATTTTAAAAAAAAATATGTGAAACTAAAAAAATTTATATTTATAAGTCGTTAGATAACTACTTATAAGTTAAAAAAATATGCAGGGTCCCCTTCGCTTATTTTTAAATTTATTAGCTTATTAATTTTAATCAATTATATTATTTTTTATCTATATATTTTAATATTATTATCATATAATTTAATATTATTGAGGTCTTTGCATTTGAGCAAATTGGACCTTAAGCTCCAAACTTTAACTTCCAATCATAGGGTGGGAGCTCCCAATAAGTCTGCGTAGGGTTACTAAGAATTTATCCTTGAGGAGGTTTGTAACGCCCCCAAAACGCACTCTCTTGAGCTCGGCCCATGAGGGCTTTTCGACGGCGCTACATGGGCTTTAGACATATATTAAAGACATCATAATAATTAAATGACATTGCAGCGGAAGACTTAAAACATAATATCATGATAATATAACTCAAGGCAGTGAAAACATATAAAAATCCATAATCATCTTACCACATATGGGCATAAATCCATGGTCAAACATAAGGCCCATAACATGAGTCTTAGGCTCATTCGACTCGAAACATAAAATAAAATAACAAGTTCAT
>LTAE01003443.1:0-19189 GCA_001647135.1 Pontederia paniculata
TCGGACGCCCACTTCTTCTCCTGTCAGACTTCCTGGCCGACCGCTCCTGTCTTCCTCAGACTTCGGACGACCTTTAACAAACTCCATCGGTCGCCCGCCAATCCTGCGGTCGTCTGATCATCTGCCTTCATCAGCTCATACAAACTCCTAGGCGCCCGCTTGTCTTCTCTCCAAGACTCCGGACGTCCTCTGTCTTCACCTGATGTCAACCGGTCGCCCGCACTCAACCTGTGGTCGACCACTCATCCTTCTGCCTTCTTCTTTGGTCGTCCACTGTATCCATCCTGAGCCCTCTGGACATCCACCCTCAGCCTTGGCAGTCTACCGATCATCCACTGTCTCCACCTTGAGCCCTTCGGACGACCACTCCCAACCCTGGGTTTGAAAGGTGTTTTCTTCGATCGCTCATTTCTCATCATCGGGCGACCTCACCAGTTAAGCCCTTTGCTCCAGTCGTTCCTCCTTCATCTTTGGTCGTCCGATCATCCTCTGATCCCTCTTCATATATTCACTCATTCATGCTTCAGCTCTATAAATCTTCGGACCGTTAGGATTTTATGATGGTATAAATCTTTATAAATAAGAGTTAGGGTTTATGATGTACTTTTCTTCTTCTTTATAGTGAAAACTCTTTGCACGACCTCATTTGCCCTTGGATGTTTCCTTTTTGTTCACATTGATCAAGAGAGTTTTATCACGTTAAAAATCTGTGTGTCAATCTTTCTTTCTCATTTTAATTCGTTATTTTGATTCTTGATTGATCCCTCTCCCTATATTCCCAATAGGTTCCAACTCTACTATCTCTATTGGGTTCTGTTACTCTACAGGAGATGAAAATCCTCCAGCAAATTTCTTAGAATGTGTTCATGAATAGTTGTATTTTAATGATCTTTCTTACTATTTCTTTCCATTTTCTAGAAAAATCTAACTTTCATGTGGTAAAATAAGTTGCATATTCTCTATTTGATTTGCCAATGATCATGTAAAAAGTGTAGTTCTATATCCTATGGCTGACATATGATATGATGCATGAAAAATATAATCTTCTGATTCTTTCCTTGCACATATGGAATTCTCTTTTGGTCACAACAAACCTTCAAAATAGGAAAAAAACAAAGAAAATGAGAAGCTTGCCTTAATATTAAGAATAAATAACTGAGACTAAAGATTGTTATTAAAAATCAAAAGTTTGCGTAGTGCAAATAAAATATTTGAAGTTTAAAATGAGAAGATAGGATTATATAAAATTGTTGTCTTAATTAACAATAGCAAATTCAGCAAAATAGCTAAAACAATTTGAGTCATCATAGCAACCTTATATCACAACATGTTTGTACAGTTTTGCATTCTTCAATAGTCATAATATAAGCCATCACAAAAGAATTGAACAACTGAGAATGATAAGTTGTCGCAGATCCATGGATCATCTGTCTTCAAGAATTAAGGATCCTTACTGACACGTTGAATGATAAACTAAGGCAATATTGGAGAAAAAAGTAAATGGTTAGAATGAATAAATGACCAATTGTGTAGCACAAATAAATATCATTTGATTAGAAAAATGAGTGCATTACTAAAGTTGGTTAAACTAGCATTTCATCAACAAATAGGTGTTTCAAAATATCTATTAAAAGTTAGTTGCCTCAAAATATCTAGATGGAAGTGTGCACGGAAGTTGCTCATACCACATTCAGTGCAGACAATAAAAAATCACTTAGTGAGCCTTTTTTTAACAAGAAATAAAGTTTGGCTAATCGGAGCATTTTCTAAAAAAAATAGTCAAAGATAAGACAATTCAAACTGGAACATATCCTCAGAAACTACAATTCAATGATTTAGTGAATGTCAATTTATGTACTTAGGATGAAAAGAAATAAATAGTAATGACATAGAACGAGCATTACTAGATTACACCCAGCTGGAATAATAACGAGTTGTAAAGGGCGCAAATGACATCTTAAACTTGTTGGTACAATATGTCGTATCAAAAATTACAAAATTATCAAACATCATATAATTATCTTGTGATCTATAGTCCGTCCAAAAGAGATTCTTTGCTACATCATTTTTATCCACCACAATTTTAAAGAAAAAAAATTTATCGTTAACTACTTTCTTTTCAAAATAACAACATAGTCATGCATTTCCCTCCAATATTGCTTTTTCGTAATGTCCTCATATAATCAATACACTATTGAGATTTTACAAATCTTTCACCAATCTTATTAAGATATTTAGCTATTGTCGAGGTCCAACCCCAACACTATTTTGATCCACCATAGCTTTCTTAGAAGGACTTGACAATCTATTATGGAAAAGCAATAATGAGACATCTGATTATGAAGCAAGCATATGTATATGCTCATCATGAAATTTTGTCACCTCCCACTTGCCATCATTTTCAACCTTAACTAATAATAGAGCACCACAATTCTCTCTAACATCTCTTTTCCTCTTCATATTTTTTCCTAATGTCTGCTTCAATTTGAGATCTTTCTGTCATTGTTTTGAACATACAAGCAATCTACGGATGGGCAACTGTGTTCGTTTAGATTTATAAGAATAATATTTTTGTACAAAAAATCCAACATACAATATATGCATTGTAAAAATTATAGACAACATCTTTTGTATCAAATTTTATGCCAATAATTCTATCATTTACATTAGTGTCTTCATATATTTGTGCATTGTGATAGGAACATTACATAATCATAAAAACAACAGTAAGATGCAATTAGTTCATTATACAAATTGCAACATAAAATGGGATTAATGTGCCTATATAACACACAATTTCCTTACTATTCTTCTTTGTCTTCAAGTTCATCACTATCTTGATCTTCAAGATATGTATTAGATGTATCCATTTCATTAAACTCCAATAAAGACATAACAACACTTATTATAATATGTTAATTAATTAAACTATATTTATGTAAAATAATTAAAGACCTTATTCTCAAATGAACAAATATAGTACAAGAAAAACTTTGATGAATATAAGAAAATGGAAACATGGAAAAAATAGGATTATCACTTTATCCACTCAATTTCATATTTTTCCTAAAGATACTTGAGTCTATCTTTCAAATAAGACCCCACAACAAATGCATTTTCTTGAAGTTTGTCTTTCTCAATCACCCTAAGAACAACATGTCCTCCAGTTGTACAAGCAAGATTGCCTCCAAATATGTTAAAGTAGCTTCGGCGAGTCAACACCTGAGCAATCTCTAGAGTTGTAACCACATCACCAAGAGGTATCCCATTTTCAATACCCTGGATTAAATTAGTGTTTAATCATATTACTTCACATTGAAAACATATGAATTCACCTGAGCAAAGCATTATGTACACTTTATGTGACAGTTCCAACACTAAAGAGTGTCCAGGACTATCAATTTACAATACCTTCAAAAGATTAAGTAATCGTCAAAAGAAAGATTGAGTAATATAAAAATCAATGCAACTCTTGAAAAATAGCAAGAAAAAATGTAGTTCATTGCGGAATATCTTAGCATCAATTTGTATTAAACTCCAATCGAGAAATATTGAGAAAAGAATACATTCCGAATAGGTTAAGAGTTTCGAGAGCAATGAAAAATCCAAGGAATTATTAAAAAAAACCACAAAGACTGTACTGTTTATAAAAGAGGTGTTGCCGGGAGAAAACTGAAATTTAGGTGGGTCCCTTAGAACTGAACTGGTCTTGCTTAGTCTTGTTCTTTCTTTTGGTCCAATTTTTGGTAAACTTGTATATTTCCTTTTTGTTTTGACATAGTTTTTGCCGCAACTGTTCAAGCTGTCCAATGCAATATGACAAAATTTCTGGTGATCATCTTCTCGTCTTGTATGATGTCTTAATTTCCAAATTTATCGGAAGTATGTTTTGCTCTTTTCCATGTGAGTTACTGGCTACATTGCCAAATCATGATTTGAGGAATGTTTAGTTAGTGGTACAAATACTTCAAGGCATTGACTACACATCATGTTCTAATACTAATAATAATGCCTTAAAGGAAAGTATAAAGTTTTTCATTTCTTAGCTAGCTGGGTGAATTTTAAAATGCTGATACTAGAAATGTCGTAATAAAAAAAAAGTGTAGTAAGACACGAACTAAGATTTAATTAAGTGGTATTTCCATTGACAGGGGTTCGTTTCAAGAAGATCTCAAGTAGGTGTCATTTTTTGCTCCATATTGATATATAGTTAGATATTAATTTCCGCCAACTATGTTTTAGCGTTGAACGTTTACTTGATGCCAAAAACATCTTTCTCGACTGCACTTTGGATACATTAAACAGTCAATCATGGTGTTTCGTAAGGAGTAGAGAAATGAAGTGCACTGAAACAAGGAGCATTTTCATTTTATGAATGCAGGAACAAACAAATGTGAAGACAGTCTTCTAAAGTGATTTCCATATGCAGGTTTAGATGATTGTTAAATATGGAATTTTTTCTTGTTTAAAGTTCCTATATATAATTTTCCATATCAGCTGATTTATGTGTCTGTTTGGTAAAGGCAGATAAATATTCTGCCAAACATGCTTTGATTGATGGACATGTCAGTTATCAAAGAACACCATCAGTTCTCAAATTTATCATTCCCCTTTAGCTTAAACACCCACATTTTCACCAATGCAGCCAGCCACTTCTCAATGGCTGATTAACAACTATATTTACTTGTGGCATGCATATATATCATCCTTGAGCAGGAAAATGATGAGAGTTGTGAATCATATAATTCTCCAAACAAGGATGGATCATTTCAAGGCAACACAGCGATGAGTCCAGATTAAGCCTGAGTTTTGTCAAGGAGCAGTTCCGAGCATCTGCTGCGGCCTAGCTCCCGGTAGCTGCTGTGCACAGAAAATTTGCAGGAGGTGAATAGTAAAGCACAGATACATTGATCCTTTTTAAGTTGAATACCTAAGCAAGCAAGAGGTAACTGCAGATTCCAACATCAGTTCCTTTTGTCCCAAGTTCTCAGCCCTTTTTGCATGTAATGCATTATACTAGTTCTTTCTATACTCATGAACATCCGCTCTGCTCCATGGTTTATCACTTTCCTACTCCTAAATCTGTTTTTGCTTATTTTGTTCCTATATTATAGTAGAATGTCTCATACCAATAAGCTTCTAAGTGAACTTGTTCTGACCTGCTTCACACTATTGAGATCTTGATTTCTCTTGTACATATTACGGGTTCGAAACCCCAGTGACTCCTTTTCCCATATTTTTTTTATTGTACTAAGTTAATGAATTTATTTTTATAACTGGAAAAAAGACACTGTTTCACATTTGTTTCCTTTAGCAGTTGTTCAAGCCACAGTTTCTTGGTCAGCTTGAACATGAATTGTATCACCAAGATGTACTGTTGTGGAGTCAATTCTTGTTTATTGCTGCATACTTGTAATGAGCAGAATTGAAGGATGTAAAAGTGTGTTTCTAACAACAGAGGGACATTAAAAAATGTCAAGGCAAAGCAATGCAGTTTATCCATCATGAGGAAAAATAATAATTATCGCCAAGTGATATTATCTTATGTAACTACTATTCTTCAAAATGCGTCAAATGGAAAAAGAAAATAAAAAAACAAAATTCAGCACCAAGACTGAGATTACTTTTTTATGAAGACATATTTGATAAACACAAAGGTAAATAAGAAACATGATTGGCGTTAACACATAAAATTGGCCAAGAAAGAAGAGAGTAACATTTCCCAACTACCTACTTGAAAAGTTTACTGCTTGGCTTTCCAGAAATTGAATCAAGTAATAGATACTAACGACATCCGACTTCAGAGTTTAACTTCCACATCCACACCGGCAGGGAGGTCGAGCTGCATCAGGGAGTCAATAGTTTGCGCAGTAGGATATAAGATATCAATTAGCCGCTGGTGAGTTCGGATCTCAAAGTGGAAGCGGGCATCCTTGTGTACATGGGGCGACTTGAGCACACAGTAAATTCGTTTCTTGGTTGGTAGAGGAACAGGGCCCATGGTCTTCGCATTGGTGTTGCGAGCAGCATCCAGTATCTGCTTGCACGAGTCTTCGATCAGGGGTGCCCAGTATGACCGCAGCTTTATCCTTATCTTCTGTTTTGGTGCCATCTGTAAAGGATTCATTTTACAAGCAGTAAGAACTGGAGCCTAAGAGGATTTACAACCAAATGCAGGAAGCATTTATTCTTCTGGACATCTTTGATGAATCTTGAACATGTGAATCAGAGAAAAACGGCTATATGATATTTACAATGATATTCACAAAGAGGTATATATGGAAAGAGAGATACACGACAGCAGAATATCTAAGAGCAACTAAAGATGTAGCTAACAAGCAGGGGAAATTTCCTTCAGCATACAATTACAATCATATCTTGGAAAGACATAATTTAAGACAAGTAAGAAACAAGTTAAAAATACTAAGCAATAGAAATCTCATATTTGAGGAACATGCAGAGCCTTAAGTACAACAACAACAACAACAAAGTTGAATCATACGACGCCATTGCGCTCTATCAGAGCCTTAAGTACATTCATAGATATTCAACAACTTTTTTCTCTCTCCAAAAGTTGAATGGCATTCAGCTAGATGGTCTTTTTCAGAAGGGAAAGGATAGATACCGATTTTGGGTCGTCGTCCACTTTGCATTAAAGCGAAAATTTTCAAAAAGGGTAAAACAAAAATATGATCTAACTCCAACACAAGCTACAAAGGGAAGTTTTTTTCTTCAGAATAGCTAAAAAGAAAGCATGTGATGATAAATGAAGATTCGACCACTTCATCATATTTTTTATTTATCAAACATGTAATGATATATTAGTTCTATAGTGCTACATTAAATCACTAAACACGACCAATTCAACAATACTAAAATTTTAGTTTTGAAAGATTGTTTATCATCAAAAGTCATCCTTCCCAATCAGATCTCATTTATTGTTGCTTCATACTAGAGTTTAAAGGACGAGCGTGAGATTCATGTACAATACAGCAAATTGCCATAAAAGCTGGAACAAACAAAGATATCATTGGATAGTCTTTTGTTTTGGGATGAATTTTGGAGTAAGCCAGCTCATGAAGATGGCTTGTTCTGGATCCATCATTCTTCTTCTTGTTCTTCATAAATCGCACAAATTAGGTCCCGGAAACATACAAGAACTTGCAAGCACATAAAATTTCAGCTGTCTTGATGTAGTACTTATCAAAATATTAACCATTAAAATTTCCATATACCACGATATCCGAACACCAGCGCAGATTGGCTCGCCAAACAAGCCTTATATATGCAGCAAAATCTATACACCTTGAGCACCTGTCCTGCAGGACTTGTCTCTCTCTTGGCAAATGATCAATTGTTTGATAACTGTTGATAATGCCTTGAATCTTAACCCGATGATAAATCCTTATATGATTTCCTGTGCATCACAGTCGCTCAAATAATTAAGGTGGCGAGGCCGCTCGTCCCATACAGGGGTCTCGCTATCCGGTCAGCGAGTCTGAGGGGGTCTAGGGGGGGATCCAGGGGCATCCCGCGGGGGCTCGAGGCGAAGTCTCCGAAACCTAGACGACTCTAGAGTTTTTATTTCTTATTTTGTATTGGAGTCCCTATATAAACTCTCTAGAATTTGGATTATCCTGCATCTCGTAATCATCTATTATTTCTCTATCAAAGAAACCACTCAGCCCACTCGAAGACGTAGCCGAGTTAAGGGTGAATCTCGTAAATCTCGTGTCATCTATCTCTCTCATCTCATATTCGTAACAATAACTTCTGTAAAGAACTAGGGTGTATACCCTCATTCCTCGTACTAGCAGCCATGTAATAACAAAAAGGCCAATAGCCCTCACTTGGACCCAAAAATATATATATATTAAGCAGCAAAGTACCAACCTTCTCACTCTTAAGATCATGAGATGGCTTATCATAAAATCAACAAGCATTCTAAGTTCCTAAATCCTAACCAGTATGCATTTGTGTTCCAAGCCGAATTAAAAGGACCCTGTAGTTCAATCAAATACATAGAGGGCATAAAATTTGCAAAGTTTCAGCATTTCTAAATAAGCATCAGAATTGAGAAGGCACATTAATATGGTAAGATACACAACTAAGGCCACAACCAAAGCAAGACATTGTCAGAAGTTTGAAGGACAAAGCAAAGGAGAAGAAATTGAAGATGGAAGCAGCAGAGAGCAATCGAGCGAGAAGTTGGTAGTACCTTTTCGGGTTCACCGACGTCAAGAGGAGACGGTTCCTCGACCTGCGAAGGCATCAAGGTGCATTCTTTGAGCGACGACATCGAAGAAAGGTCTAATTTTTTAGGATCAGAAGGGGCGGAGGAAGGGTCACCAGTTTACCTCGAGCGACGGGGACACCGTGTCGGCGGCGGCGGCGGCGACGACGAGGCGCGACGAGGAGAGGAGGGGGTGTGAGGAGAGCGAAGCTGGTGGAAGAAGGGAGGAGAGGGGAGAGAAGGAGATGGAGGAAGGCTTGGACTTGGGGAAGATGGAGGAGGAGTTGCTGCAGAGGGGGAGGAGGAAGGTGGCGGAGGCGGAGAGCGTCGAAGCACCGGCCATGGCGTCACTGCTGTTACTGCTTCCTCTCGTCTTCTTCTTCTCCTCTGTATGTTATCTCTTGTACATATAAGTTAATTAATTAAGAAAATATACGAGGAAAGAGGAAGAAGACAACATTAGCAATAATCATACTTTTCCTATCCAAAAAATAATAATATTTTTTTGAAAAAAAATTATTATATTGTGCCATTTAGATGCAGAAATTTAAGTTTATTGCAGTTCTCGATAATATATTGATTAGACAAATAAATTTCGACATAGTGTTTGAATGAAAAAGTGTAATGATAAAGAACTAAAAAGTTGATTAGATATTTTAGTTCGATAAATATTTGGATGAAATTTTAGAATTAAAAGATATTTTATTTGATTAAATGAGAAAAAATAATTTTATTTTTTAAAAAATATAATAATATATTATTATTATTAAAAAACTCTTAATATGGAATACGAAAAATATTTCAAACAAATTTGTAAAATAATACTAAATTAATGTTATTTATAAAATTTAATTAGTAATATTTTTAATGAGATTACATTTTTCTTATCTCATGCGCTAGACTTGAAAATATCAAAAATTAATTTCTCTTAATAATTAATTAAATCTAAAATATTAATGTTATATTAATTCAGTTAATTAAAATTAACACCAAAAAATAAAATGATATATAAAAGTAAACTTAAAAAAGTAGCAACGTAAAATAATAAATATGAATAAAAGGGAAAGTGAGCATTAATTAATTACTAAATTTAAATGTAAAAAATAACTTAATTAAGTGAGTTAATTATAAGATTAATTTATTAAAACAATTATGAATGAGGGGTTAAGCATATATTAGTATTAAAGTACATTTTTTATAATTATAATAATTTATTATTATTAAAAAAATTAACATAATGTATTAAGACATAATTAGTGTAATATATATATATATATATATTATTATTTACTAATATATAATAAATGATAGAATTATATATTAATACTAAAATAATAAAATATAGGTCCGGACCTATTTTTAGGCTTATGTAAAAGAGAAAAAAAATAAAAAAAATAGTTTGGTTCTGACCTTCAACAAGAACCAACTGAGTTCTTGCCTCCATTTGATTCTCGAATTGACGGAAATTATGAGCGTTGACCGAAACCATAGTTCTTGTCATCATTATTTTTTTATGTTTGCAACTAGCGGGAACTAGGGCTAGTTCTGGCCCTAGTTCCCGCTATCAAACGGGGATTAGCGTGAGAATAAAAGCATCCTAATAATAATATAATAATAGAAAGAAAGAAATTCTTATAAAATGGATAAAATGAATGTGTAAATGGATTTTGAGTTAAAATTATAGTAATTTTGGTTCAAAAGATTAACTGTCAGCAAAAAAGTGCTATAATAACTTATGTTTTATTTTATAATTAAAATTTTAATAATTTTGGTTCATTTTATTTTATATTTGATCAAAAGATTGGTTAATATATTGAACACGTAACACATAAGCAATAACTTTTAAAATAAAACTCTGTAAAATAAGTTTAGTCAAATAAAATACTCGACTACATTATTTCAAAAATAACAATAGTTTCATAATTTGAAAAAAATAAAAGGACTCAAAACTAAATTTCTATCATGTGCAAGTCTTCATATTAGGAACACTCACATCATTATAACTATCATTTATTAGTTGTGTTCATCACCTGTAGGATTAAAAACAAGAGAGACAATTCTTTCATCAGCGATGAAGCCTAATATGTAAAGGAAATACAAGAAAAATTATATAAACGCTTTATGGCATTTCCACGAGCAAACTAATCCAATCACGCAAGGGATTGTTTATGGAACTAGAGGGAAATCATAATTAATACAATAACTTTTTTTACATGTACATTTTCATCTTTCTTATTTCTCTATTTCTTTCTTCATAATTTTTTCATTATTCAATTACAAGAACCTCAATTGGATTGCTATAATACAATGCCCAAGTGGTTTCTGCTTAGTAGGTTTAAGCCTAATTCCATCTTTTACTTAGGACTCATTTACTCTTTTGACTAATAGTTGCTTGAGTTGTTCGATTAAAATAATTAATCATTAGTGAGACGTTAACAATCATGAAGGTCATTGATTTTTGTCTCAGTGCTATTAATGCTAGCTAGGTCTCAAGAAGTCGTTAAACAATTATTCCCGAAGGAACCTAATTAAAATTATTATTCTCGAAGGAACTCAATTGAACATAAAGAAATCCAATTATCCCACGGTTGAGGTCCAATTCATCGAGAATCAAATCATACGCTTCATGGATTTCACATGCAACCATCGTTTTAGATCCGTATCATGAAAATATAGGTTATGCATATCATACATTAATCATTCAACCAATAAAATAATCTTTGTCCATAAGGTGATGAAAATAAGATAATTAATAAAACAAATCGACGACTTCAGAAAATCTTCATAGCTCGTGAAACATCCTTCACGGTCGTGGAAAGGGAGTTCACAACTCGTGACATGTCCTTCACGATTGTGGTTGCAGCAGTGATATTTCTTTGTCCGTCCATCATGATCCTTGAAATGTCCTTCATGGACATGACTGTATACTACACTATCCTTCCACGATTTCTCCATTATGATCTCACAGCCTATGAGAAGTCGTTCACGGTCATGACTATAGTAGTGACCTCCCTCGATTTGACCTAATGGCCCGTGACATATCCGTCATGGTCGTGACAGGGTCGAGCGATGCCGTGAAATCTTTCTTCACAATTGTGATAACGACATGATTCCTTCATCTAATCTTCATGGCCCGTGGCATCTTTCGTCATGATCGTGATCGCGCATGCCTGGTGCCCTCACGGCCCGTGAAACTCAATGACACGATCGTGATGGAGGTCATTTTTTCCCTTTCCCTTATTTTTTGTGTGTTCTTTTTGGTACGAAGAATTTCATATCAATTAAGTCCATAAAATACTAATATCTAAGAGGACTATAATCATCATTATGATCATGAACTAGTACCTCTAATCTGAGTTGAGTAAATCTAATCATACTTGAAGCTAAACAAAGACTAATAAGCATGATTATCATCATAAGTCATCTTCATCGAGCATAAAAATCTATCATGCAATTATAATCATATTTCATACGATTGCTCTATATCATCTTATATATGATAAGCCTTATATTTGATCCTCCTAATTACATACCTATTTGCATTAGAGTTTTTTTCTTGTTTGTTTCTTGTGTTCTACTTATCCTTGCTCTCATTCCCTTGATATTCGTCATTCTTTTAAATGTGCTCTTAATGGAGTTTTAGCATAAATTTAGAGAAGAAGGAGAAGAAAAGGAAGAACCATGAGAGAGGAGGAATCCCTTACCTCTACTCCTGGGAAGAAAAAGAGAAAGAAGGAAAATGCTCTACGACGGCTAGGGTTTTTATGGAAAAGAAATAATTAGTTATGAAGGCTTTCCCCTTAGGGGCCTATTTATAGGACTCCTATAGGGTTTTATCTAAGTTCAATCCAACTCAATTCTATTATTTAAATCTGATTTGGATTTGAGTAAAGAAAATATTACTATTTATTCAAGTATGCTTTAACTATATACATATTGGGCTTCGGTGTGAACTGGGTGTTACATAATAGTCTCCTTAAAATTTAATTCATCCTTGAATTCAGTCATGTCATCGATTTATCATTGGTCCTCTAGTCTATGTCGAACTTAATAATCTTATTAGTTATCACATGTTTTCGATGGGACTTGTTGGTTTTCTAGAACTTGGATGCTTTGATCTTCACTTTGTACTACCTTTGCCTATGTGGGTTCTGCTCTCAGTAATTTGCAGGAGGCCTTGGAGCCATATGCATTTACAATCAAATTACAATAATTCCAAATCACATTTAAACATAAACCATCAAGTTCTTCTACCTTTGCTCATGATAATCTCCCTAGAACTTAACATATACTCTTCTTGATGGTACTGTGATTGTTCGTGATGTTTACATATGTACTCTACTTTCTTAGAGACAACTAAGAAATATTTCTCAGGCTTCGATACCTAATTGTAACACCCCCAATTTCGTACCCTGCCATGTGGCAGAATACAAACTTGAAGACGTTGCGACAATCTCCTTTGACTTTGTATTTGACCAAAAGACGGATCAACATACTGAATATGTAATGCGAAAATAATAACTTTTAAAATAAAACTCTATAATAAATTTAGTAAAATGAAATACTCGGTTACATTGTTCTAAAAATAAAAAGCCATAATTGACAATAGTCCCATAATTTGATAAAAACTAAAAGAGCTCAAGACTAACTCCTATCATGTGCAAGCCTTCATATCACGAACACTCACATCACCAGATATCACGAACACTCACATCACCAGATCCATCAACAATCAGTTGCGTTCATCGACTGCAGGACCAAAAGCAGGAAAAATAATTCTCTCATGAGTGATGAAGCCCAATATGTAAAGGAAATATAAGAAAAATCATATATAATGACGTAGTGGAAGGAATTCCATAATAAATTAAATGACTTTCTTTACATGTACCTTTTCATCTTTCTTATTTATTTATTTCTTTCTTTCCAACATTCTTTATTATTCAATTGCAAGAACCTTAATTGTGTTATTATAATACAATGCTCAATTGCTTTCTGTTCAGTGGGTTCAAGCCCAATTCAATCTTTTACTTAGGACCCATTTATCTTTTTGACTAATCATTGTCCTAAGTTGTTCAATTAAAATAATTAATCATCAGTGAACTATTAACAATCATGAAGGTCATTAATTTTTGCTCCGGTGTCATTAAGACTAGTTAGGCTTGAAGAATCTGTTAAATAATTATTCCCAAAGGAACCTAATAAAATAATTATTCCTGAAGGAACTTAATTGAACCTAAAGAAACCTTGTACATATATTCTTAAAGGAACTCAATTACCCCACGGTTGATGTTCTCACCGAGAACCAAATCATATACTTCATGCATCAATTCAATCACATGCAACTTAGTTTTAAATCCTTATCATGAAAATCTAGGTTATGCATCTCATACATCAATCATTCAACCAATAAAATAATCTTTGTCCCTTTAGGTGACGAAAACATGGCCCTCGTCCTAAACACATAAGATAATTAATAAAACAAACCGACGACTTCAGAAAATCTTCACGACCCGTGAAACAATCTTCACAACCCGTGAAACATTATTCACGGCCATGACAAGGGAGTTTACGACCCATGACAGGTCCTTCACAGTCGTGACCGTAACAACAATATTTTTCCATCACGGCCCATGACATATCCTTCAAAATCGTGACTGTATACTGATGCGTGCTAATTATACAGATAAAATTGCTAGCAAGTACACTAGTCGTACCAAGTAATAAAGAAAGTGAATAGAGTGTCGATCCCACGAGAAATTTATTCTATCAATATCTAACACAATATTTTAATGAGAGGGGTACATTGAGTTTGATAAATTTATTGATTATGAAAATAAATATTAAATAATAGTAAAGATCTAACAATGAAGTGTCAGAATGATGACTTGGGCACTGGACTTGGATGAATAAAATAAGTGAAATATGAGTTTTAATAGATCAATTTTAGCTTTTAATCTTTCTCAAGAGAATTAGGTTTTACTGAAATTTAGATGTCCTATATTTACAATAAAAATCCTCCAAAAGAAAATAACTTAAACATTGGGAGTTCATCCTTTGTATAGATAGGAGAAGATACATACATTACAAATAAAATATAAAATAATTACACCTTGAGTTTATAGACGATCGTCAATCCTGCAGCACTTCGTCTCCTCCTTCTTTAAGTTCTCCTAGGCTCCAAGCATCCTTTCTCTAGGGTTTTGGATGTTATTTATAAGGATGGAGAGACCTTGGGATGATAGAATTCGTCCATGATTAGAATAGGGTTGATAGAAAATCAGAACCGTCCAAAAATCCGTTAAAAAATACATTTATATACAAAATCTCGCAAATTGTCACGACCCATGACAATAATGTCACGGTCGTGACCGAACGATGGCTAACTCCAGAATTTGTCACGGCCCGTGACAAAAGTGTCACGGTCGTGACTAAATGATGGCATCTCCAGGGAGTTGTCACGGCCGTGACAATTATGTCACGGCCGTGACCGAATAATGATGTTGATCCCGCATGTCACGGCCCGTGACAAACATTTCACGGCCGTGACCGAAGAGGTGGCGGCTAATATATATGTCACGGCCCGTGATATGGGAATCACGACCATGATAAATAGGATATGCGCGTCACTCTCACGACCTGGTCGTGACTGAACCAAACAGCTGCGTTCACGACCCGTGAAGGGACATCACGGCCCGTGACGAAAGATGTCACGGCCCATGACAGAACATCACGGCCCGTGACGGAACATATATTTTTCCTTTCCTTTGCTCTTTCCTCCGCCATGCATCCAACAGCCCCTGGACATATAAAAAATACACATTATATAGATATTGACTCATTGAATGAAATAAATGAATCAAAATAGCGAAAATGCATGAATATGATAATGAAATGCATGTAAATTATACTGATTATATAAGGGAAAACATGAACAAATAGGTAATTATCATATACTACTACCCTTCCACATTTTCTCCATTATGGTCTCACGACATGTGAGAAGTCGTTCACGACCGTGACTGTAGCGGTGATCTCCCTCGATTTCACCTCACGGCCCATGACATATTTGTCATGACCTTGATCGGGTCCACGATGTCGTGAAATCTTTCTTCACAACCATGACTACGACACGATTCCTCCATCACCTTCATGGCCCGTGATGTGAGGTGTGCGTTAAGATAGAAAATGACATTGGGCTTGAAACACAAATTGGTTGTGAAAATAGGGTCAAGTTTAATAAAATTTACTTCACTTCAAATCTTAATATTTATAGAACCTTGCACACTTCTCTTACCACAAGTATATGGTAATCGTCGGGTATCGATCCATAGGAAAAACTTTGATTTCGTACCTAATGCTCCACTTTTCCTCGGGCAAGCCCGAATGGAGGCTTGCTATCGGTGAGGAAAGCCCAATCTCAAAAAGGTTGACAAATGATTAATCGAAAGAAAAATAAGTTTTCGGAATTAGAAGAGAAATGCGGAAATTAAAAGAGATAAAATCCAATGATGGGAGGATACCAGAACCTCGGGTTCATCTCTGAATCCAATCTACCCGCTTTTTGACATGAAAACCTAAAAAGTAGCCAAGGCCCTTGAACCACGGGTCAAGGTGGTCATGCTCTCACAGTAACAGCTCTACCCTTCACCTTCCCGCTCTCGCGATGAAGGCTCAGGGCTTGACCAAGTACAATATGGCCATAGTCACACTCTCTCTTAGGGAGGAGAGTTCACCATCTTGATTCTCGATAAAAGATCTGAGTCTTGACGCCTAAGTTCTAGAGGGGTACTTCTTCTCAACAAGCACCAACCTCCTTTCATAAGGGGATCTAAGAAATCATTTAGAGTATTCTCTTAAGTCGGAGCATAATCCCGCTCTCGTGGTGGTCACCTGATCAGCAAGTCCCCACTCTCATGGTGTATGCTCGTGGGTTCCACAGGTTAATAGCAAGCCCCTCTTAGGGTCAAGGTCACAACTATAACTTGGTTTCTCTTTCTTCCCAAATTCACAAATCAATTCAAAACTCTATAGTTCATTTGCTCCAGGTTAGGCTTCGTGGGAAGGAGTCGATTCACACCTAATCCCCATCCAGAAGGCAAGCCCAGAACTAAGTTTCCCCCAAACTTCATCACTAGACTCTCGACTCATGGTGTGAAGGTGGCAACACTATAAGGCCCTTGCGGACAATGTGCACTTGGGAGAAATCAGATGAACAAACAAGAAAACTACAAGAACATGAAAATCACAAATCATCAATGAGTTTAGAACGCGAGAACAAGTAGGTTATTATCATGAAAATAAAAGATTCAAGCAAGGTAGATTAGTAACAGAGTCCCCGAGATTCCAACACTAGAAGTTTAGTCGGACATCCTTGAATTAAGATACATAAGTTCAAAACACAAGACGAACAACATAGTTCTGTCGGAAAAAAATAAAAAGCGCAAAAGATAAAAGTAATTCCGGCGTGCGTCCTCCTCCCCTCAACTCGTTCGATGTTCTCTCCTTTTAAACCCCTCAAAGCTTCCTTCTTCTCCAAATCAATTGCTAACAGAATTAACTCCTCGGATTGCTAGGTCGTTACAGCCCAAAATGATCTTCGTTGTATCTCCAAAAGTACCTAACTAATAGAAAGGTAATTGTGATTCAACAAATCAAGTGTTGATAAATATGGAAATGAATCGAGCAACTATTGTTTCCAAAAATAGAGATTTGGGCTTGCTTTTGAGAGATTGAGCTTGCCTTTTGGGTATATAATTTCTTGTCATCAAATTCCCCCAAACTTAAACTTTTGATTGTCCTCAAGAAAATAAATTAGAGAATTAAGACCATAAATATTGAAATCAGAATTCGGCCACAAGATGAGCAATGCATCAACTTACTTAGACATAGGAAATTTCAAGCCCCAAGCACCATTAGCATATTATTAGCCAAGTTAGACTCTGAAGAGAGTTCACCGAAACCAAGGTTAAGGCTTGAATTTTAGCAAGCACAATCTGTCAAACTGCTAAGTTAAACTTATATCTCAAACCTAGGACCTTGTCTATGCAAAACTGGGCAATTTAAGTAGAGCATTGTTTCATACATTATTTTCCATCCTTTATAATGGTTCATTCTACATATGCTTCTCTAGTTGGGCATAACTCATATATTGATATATTAGATCTTTTAAATAAAAATGAATATAAATCGAGCAACTATTGTTTCCAAAAATAGAGATTTGGATTTATTTTTGAGAGATTGGGCTTGCCTTTTGGGTATATAATTTTGTGTCATCAGCTCGTGACATCTTTTGACACGGCCTTGATCACGCTTGCTTGATGCCCTCACAGTTTGTGAAACTCAATCTCATGATCGTGACGGTGGTCATTTTTTCCCTTCCCTTATTTTTTCCGTGTTCTTTCGTGTTCGTTTTAGTATGAAGAATTTCATATCAAGTCCATAAAATACTAATATATAAGCAGCTATAATAATCATTGTGATCATGAACTAGTATCTATAATCCTAGTTGAGTAAATCTAATCATACTTGAAGCTAAGCAAAGACTAATAAGCATGATTATCATCATAAATCATCTTCATCGAGCATAAAAATCTATCATGCAATTATAATCATATTTCATACAATTCCTCCATATAATCTTATATATGATAAACCCTACATTTGATCCTCCTAATTACATACATATTTGCGTTGGAGTTTTTTTCTCGTTTGTTCCTTGCATTCTACTTGTTCGCACTCTTGTTCCCTTGATATTAACATTGTCATTCTTCTTTATGTGCTCCTAATGGGGTTTTAGCATTGATTTAGATAAGTGAGAAAGAATTAAAAAATAACCATGAGAGGGGAGGAATCCCTTACTTCTGCACCTAGGGAGAAAAGAGAGAGAGGGAAAAGACTCTCCGACGGCTAGGATTTTTGGGGGAAAAGATAATTAGTTATGAAGACTTCCCCCTTAGATATTTATTTATAGGGATCCTCTAGGGTTTTCACTAAGTTTAATATAATTCAAAATCTATTATTTGAATATGATTTGGATTTGAAGTAAATAAAATGTTACTATTTATTTAATTATGCTTTAACTAAATTCATGTTGGGCTTATGTGTGAACTAGGTGTTATAGATTAATAGCTTTACATTCATAAGTTTCTAAAAAACTTTGAATCTTGCATAAATTGTGATGTTAAACTTTGAATCTTACATTCATCATATTCTTATTCTTTCTCTTTATCACACCATTTTATTGTGTCATATACGACATCGTAGTCTACTTATATGCTCTCTAAAATACAATAATTGTCAAACTCCCAAGAGGTCTACTCTTCTCCTCTGTCTATCCTTAAGCACTTTATAGATCTTCCTGACCTTTTCTCAATTTGTACCTTGTACCTCTTGAAAATCTCAAAAACTTCTAACTTCCTCTGTAGGAGATATACATAATAATATCTAAAGTAATTGTCAGTGAATATAATAAAGTACTCTTTACTCGTGTACGTAGAAATTGTCACGACCTCAGTTTAAACCTTGGTTTACCCTGCGGATCGCAACATATCATGAATGATCATGTAAAATTGCGGAAACATGCTATTAATTCAAGGGTATTATAATAGAAAGTGGTCAAACCATGCAAGCTTTTTATTGATCATTCAGAGCCAGTGCACTATTTAACTTCTCAACATACAAGTCTAGTTTCAAAAATTACAACCAACTCTCTTCTTTTTATATTACACATACAAAATGGCTCTCAAATTCTTCCAAAAGAAATATAGGAGACACAAGTCTCATCTATACCTCCTGTCCAAAAGTGCTTCTAATCCCGATATAGGATCGCCAAGCATAGCCTCGGAACTGGTCTACTGATCTATAAAAAGAATATGAAAACACAATATGAGCAAACCACAACTCAGTAAGTTGAAAACTCATAACACATGTGTTATCACATATTCAATTTGGATAAAA
>LTAE01003443.1:19822-37278 GCA_001647135.1 Pontederia paniculata
CCAACTTCTACTTTATTCTTAGTTTGGGCATGTTCTTCACCAGGGAGATAAGAATCCATGATGTTTTTCACAAAGACAAGAACTATATAATTCATTATATATGAGAGAAAACTAGTTTTAAACAAATTTTTTAAGGATAATTCATAGGAGAGGAACTAACAACTTACCTAGCATGAATCCTCAATAATATCATCTTAGCTTCTATTCAACTTCCTTAGCCTTTTTTTGCTCTTCTACTTCTCTTTTTTATCTCAAGTTAAAAGGGATATGGATAGAAACTAGTGGTAAAAAGTGGCTCTAGAGAGGTATATATAGGTGTAACACCGACTTAAAGTTGGTTGATAAAATTACCAATATACCCTTGTCAGTGTTATTATTTACATGTAGGTAATATACCCTTGTCAATGTTATTCTTTACATGTAATAAATGAAGTAAATAGTTTTCCTTTTCCTTTATTTATTTTATTTATTCATTTACTTAAAACATTACATGTAAATAAGAAACTATCCCCCATTTGAATTCAAATAAAATATTTATAAAATTAAATTCCAAAGGAATAAAAATCTAAATTTTGGGCCGAAAAACAAAATCGGCAGTTTTACAGATTTTTCGTTTTTGTCCCTTCATTTAATCTAAGTTTTCAAAATTCATATTTTTATGTCTTAGTCAGATTTCGCTAATTTTCAGCATATGTAAGCTGAAACTAGAATACACCATGTAACACATATATGATGGTAGATATTAACTACATAAATACACAATTAACATTTATAATCTCATATGAATTATATCATGAATATCACATAAACACTCAATGGACCACAAATATCTTAATGAACTAGTTCTAACAATTCAGTTGATCTTGTCCCCACATAAAACATGGTCCTTGATACATGCATAATCTAACATATTTTAGGCTTGCATTTAATATAATTTTGGTGAATTTTGGCATCACATGTATCTATTTCGATATATATTTGCTCATATTTCATCAAGTATGGAATCTACACATGTTTCAATATTTGTTTTTCAAAAAAAAAATCATATGGAGAAGCTAAGAAAAAGTTGTAAAGAATAAACAACAAAAATGAGTCCATTCGCAGCTCAAAGGACCAAAAGTGATAATCTCACGGGTCGTTACCCGCCATCACGATCGTGACAGAGACCTTGCATATCAACACAGAAGCATAATAGGTCGTAACAAAGTTTCACGACCTTGACAACAAGCCCAAATCCAGCACATCATCGCATAACGGGCCGTGAAGGACATAACGAGTTGTGACATTTGGTGTCGTGATCGTAACATTTGAAGTTGTGACTTGATCAATAATGCAACTTTCAACACATGAATATTATGGGTCGTGAGAGTACATCACGAGCCTTTATGGAACATTGTCACGAGGCGCAACAAAGATGGCGACTTGGACAACATCGAGCGATATAGAATAATTTAGCATAATGGGTTATTACTTGAAGTCACGGGCCGTAAGTATCAAAATTTACGCTCGCCGGACCAGAAATTTGCATATGTAACATGCAGTGATATTCTCTCACGGGTTGTGACCATATTTGTATTTTAAGTATATTCGGAAAGAGTTTTGAAGCCAGAAGGACTCCTATTAACTTTAAAGCATTAGAGAACAAGTAGGGACGATTTTCAAAAGATATGGAAATATTTTATAGGGTTTTATCATAGCCATTGGCTTGGGGATGGATTTAAATGAAGGGTTCATATGGAAAGGTGTCATATCTCTTTTAAACCCTAGGAAACCCTAACCTGAGATGGTGGGGATATAAAAAGACCTTGAGCCGCTTGCTAGGAGCCGTCAACCAGGTTTCTAAAGCTAGGAACGTGGAAATACTTCGAAAGCTACCGAGAAGGAGGGTGAGTGGTACACTCGTTAAGAAGACCCCGGTCATCGTCTACTCAAAGTTCAAAAGAATAATCATTCGTTCTACTTTATATTGGGACAACTTTATTTTTCTTTTAGACGAGTTATCTTAGTTTTATGTGACCTTCTTTGCAATAGTTTTGTTTGCTAGGATTAAAACTTGTAAACCTTTGTCAGATTTCGTTAGTATTATTTTATTTCTTTATGAACATGATTGCTTGAGATCTTGAATATATTTCATTGATAATTAATTGTCCAGTGTGGTTTATTATTTTATTGCAATTCATGTCTTAATATATTGATCATTTAAGGATGATTTTGTTATGGTATGGTAAGTCAATCTGTTGAGGGTGATTTAATAATTTAGAGAGGCAAATTATTGTGTCATGTGCTAACAATCTGAGGGTAGAGCCATTAAGGTATAACCTCTAGATTGATCATCATTTGAATAGTTGATTTACTCATTAAGTGAGGTCATACTGTAGGTGTCCTTAATCCATCTAAATATTCAATTGTTTGTTGTCATATTGTCATGATTTTTGTGGGGTTGACAAGTATTATTCCTATCCATCATTGTCATCTAAGCCCTAGTCATCATTAGTATTAGTTGTTAAGTTTATATTTTAATTCTATGAAACTGAATCCAAACCATATCTTGTTATTTCCCATTAACCTCTGAAATTATATACTTCACTAACTATTTCTCGTGGATTCGATAACTCTGCACTCGTTAAATTATATTACTTGAATAATTAATGCACTTGCTAGCATTTATTTGCTTGTAACAAATTTTCGCATCAAATTTTGGTGCTATCATCGAGGAGCAATTTTTTTACTAATCTAATTTCATGTTATTCTGAGACTTTTCTATTTTCTATTTTACATGTGGTCGTGTAATTTTTAGGAAGATTACTCATATCGCATGCCATAACTTTGGAGGGTTCGAGTCAAAGCAATCGCCACAACACTAGGAGCTCGAACCAATCGTTGAATTTTGATCCAAAGATCGAGAATACCATCCGATGGTTGAGAAGAGATGCTACAATGACTCACAATCAAAACATACCGTGGATTGAGCACAATGATGAAGAGGTAGAGATGGCAATGAGGATCGCATCTCATCAATACACCGATGCTGAATCTAGCATTGTGCTCTCAGCCATTAACGCAAACAACTTCGAGATCAACCTATCGACGGTACAAGTGATCAAGTCATCATAATTTGGCTAGGCATGTAATGAGAGCCCTCATGATCATTTAGATCAATTTTTTAATATCTGTAGCACTTTAAAGTGCAATAATGTCTATGTTGATGCTGCTCGCTTATGGCTATTTTCCTTTTCTTTTCGAGATAAAACATTCACTTGGATTTAGACATTTCCTAGTCGAGGACTTGGGCACAACTGGCCGAGCACCTCAGAAGGCAGCGAAACTGAGAAATGAATTGTGATTATTTACGAAGGACAAACATGTGACATTGTTTGAAGCATTAGATAGGTTCAAGGAACTACTCGTAGGTGTTGCTGACAACTAAATTCTTCTGTGGAAGTTATTGGAAAGCTTCACTCTTCCAAAGCGACAAAGATAAGTTTGATGCCTCATCAGGAGGCAATCTCATGGGCAAAAAGTGTCTGAATGAGATATATGAATTTATCGAGGATGTGGACTCCTGGAGCATTTTTTAGTTGCAATAACTTAGTTAAATGCCTCTCAAAAGAACAACATAGTTAAATGGCACTTTTGCATAATTCAAATTAGAAAAAGGTAATGACATGTAACATAGGAAAAGAAGATAGAAGAGTGAAAAATATGAGTCAAGCACAATAGGAAAAGAAGACTACAGACTGAAAAATATAATTCAAAGACGCTGGAAGATGAAGAAAATAGACATTGAATGCAAGCACCTCACCTTCGAGGGGCAATGCGAGGTGGCATTGGGGGCATCACTATCGACAAAAGGGAGTACGATGGATCATCGAGGAAAGAAGAGGTCAAGAACCCTAGCTATGCATAGGAGGAAAGCATGTGAGAGAAAATGTAAGCAAATATATTCATGACAAGAATTCTTGTATCAAAATATTTAAAAAAAATACAAGAACTTTTGTACCAAACAAAAAAATTCGTTTCATATTCTTCTAAAGTGCAACATTATTTCTTTTAAAAATAATTTGATGTCTAGTGACCCGCTAGCGATGTGCTATCACAAAGAAAAATCATGATCTTTGAGAAGAATACTTTAGTTTTGAAAAAGAGAGCATAAAGAAAATGGCCAAACTTTTGTCAACTCAATAGAGCAGGGAGTTTCAGTTGTTGGCACTATGAAAGTAGAGACAACAACTGAGGTTAAACAATAACGTGCAAATGGAGTTCGTCGACCATCCAAGTGCAACCAAAAGCACGTTCTAGGATAGACATTTTCTTTTCTCCCACAAGAATGATGAACTTTTGAAAATATATCCATAAGGGGAAGCATGTAGGGAAGATGAAAAGCAAGAATGTTTTAGTGAAGAGAAAGATTAGCTCACTAGAGGGGAACTCCAAGTTCATCATATATGAAGATCGTAGGCCAACAAGGGCACAAACGTTCTAGAGCTTTATGGTCTTTTTATTTGAGCATCATGTGAATCTTTTGTTTGGGTAATGTCGTATGCCATGTAAACCAACAAACTATGTTATTAGATAAAAGAGACTTTTCATTGAAAATATTAAATAGGAAATCATTCAATTATTACAATGTGAAATTGGAAAAGGAACAAACAATTGTATCCTCTTCTATAAATTGTGTATAAATAAACTTATATTTGTTTCTTCGTTTGTTCAAAAAGAATTAAAACATACATAAAAAAGAAGTCCACCCAAAAAGAAATGTAACAAAAAGAAGTCATAACATGTAACGCCCCAAAACGTGTCTTGCCACGCGGACGAATTGACATTCGCCACATGCACGGAACGGTCTTCGCGACACTACAAAACAATGACTTTGACTTGATCGTTGACCGTCATGGTCAAATTAAAAGAATTAAGAATACGATAAAAGAAAATAGATCAACATAAGAGAAAATCAGCAAGATACACTATGATCATGACAATTGTGTGGATCAACAAAAGACACATAATCTTGATTAAAAGATGACATAATCCAAGATTTGAACTTTAAACATATAATTTGTTTTATAAAAATCACTTGACTTTAAAGAAACATATATATATTTGCCCAAAGGCGACACATAGTCTTTCAACATGATAGAAAAGAGTACTTAAAGGTCGAAAAATAGGTGAATCATATCCCCCATATATGCAAGAATCTACATGCCATGCACTAAACATCATAGAGCATATCATAAGGTATTAGCTCAACTTATAATCAAACCATCATCTTTATTTTACTTTAACTTCTTAACCAATTATTCTCAAGGACTTAACTTTAAACCTATATTTCATCTTTAACTTACTTTCTTATCTTGCTTATGCATTATCAATATAATGCATCTCGAATTTATCTTATCTTTGTTTTACTTGACATTATCGATATAATGCAATACTTAACATTGTCAATATAATACTTCTTTAGACATTAATATCTTTACTTAGCATTGACTTTCAATGCACATAGCCCCTTGAACTTAACTTTTTTATTCATATCATCTTCATCATCTTTCATTTTTTTATCATGTGACATCTTAGAAGTTCCTTTAATTTCTCATAAGTCGCCCCCGCATCACATGTCCTTTTTAATTATCTTATCTTGATTAAAAAATTTGATACAACAAATCTTTAGTTTAATAGATCATACATCGCCCCTCTTTGGGCTTTGAGAAGTACATCACCACGTCTGGTGAAAACATTACTTCTTGGGAAGTACAATACTGATTTCAATAAAGCCATTACCTCTCCTTTAATTATGTATCAAAATTAATCCTAATTCATCTTTAAATTTCAAGCATTGTGTCTGTTAAGCTCTATTTACGGCTGAGCATGCATAACGATATCTAGATGCTTATATACATCACTCAATTTTGCTATATTAAATCATGAGCATAATTAATCACCTGACATCAACTATATAAACATATCAAACAATATAAGTGGCTACAATTTCATAATTGCTCGCTACAATCGAAATGTAGCCACTACAGGCGAAACTTGAGGGCGCTACAGTTATGGACATCACGCTATTACTGGACCCTAGGGAGACCTGTGTAAACCATAGTCAGACCCTATTCCTTTGCAAAAATCATTTTATTAACAATGCGCTACGGTCTCCCTAAGTCGCTACGATCACCACTGTTGCTATGGCTTGAAACCTCTTACTACGATTGAGAAAGCGCTTGTTAAGGGTAAATAATGCTCGCTAGAACCCTGAACAACTCGCTGCGGCTCACTCGTAGCAAGCTCTAACTCATGACGCATGACACTCGATTATATTCTTCCCTGATTCAAAGCATATCATTTCATATCCATCATCCTACCTAAGGCTCATAACATTATTTGGTCTAGGGCATTCTTACAAGATTTTTTACATAAAATCGAGCATAAAACTTTACATTGAGTCATCAAAATAACTAACATATATCATTCAAGCATTACAATAAACACCTAACATACATGATGTATTATTCATAAAACCTGATGTATCAAGGCATGCATCATATGACTTTCATATACAACAAGGTCTGAACTTTATCCTAATTCTTCCTCTTTCATGGAATCATTTGATATCAAAACATGAAACATGCATTATATAAGTAATTTATCAAACACTTTATATGCAATTTCTGATTTTCTTATAGTCTAATGTCTAAATTTGCAATCTAAGTTTCTTCCTACGCCCTTCCTCCTCATACACAATTGATCTTAATTGAACATTAAAACATAACTAGAAAGAAAGATTTACATACCTTGTTATAGTTATGCCTTAACTTATTTTTCTCCTTTTTTTGAGCTTCTTAACTCCCTCTTTCCAAATTTCCCGCATTAGCTCCTCGCCCCTTTTTTTTTTGCACTTCTTTCTCTTTCTTCCCTACTGTCAAGCCTTGAACTCTTCTTCCCTTCTTCTTTCTCCCTCTTCTCCTTTGTTTGCATCTTCACAAAGGGAAAAATGAGTCCTCCAATTTTTGGTTTTTGGGCTGCTGGGCGTGAGATACCAAGGAGAGGGGACAGAAAGCCAGTTGGGTTGAGTTTTATACATAGGTGTTAGCGGAAATTTTGGTCCAAGAGAGTGTTGACATTTGGCTTGCTGTCCACTTAAATTTACAGCATATTGCATAACACACCGACACCATGGCTTACGAGGCTCCGAAGTCCCACAGGTGCAGACCACCGCCACTGGACCAGGCTGCGACGTAGCGTTCACCGGCGGCAATCACGCCCGCCATCCCCACCATCCTCTCTCTAAAGCTGTACATATACTCGCCGGTGATGGCATCCCACACCCTGATGACCTGCCCGGAGCACACGACGGCGTAACCCCAGTTCATGCAACCCACCATCACCACCGGTCTCCCTCCTTGATGTTGCAGTAGCAACTTCTGGCCGCCTTCAGCCGAGTCGAACAGGCACACCTCCTCCAACTGCGGCACGCTATGAACCTTGGCCACCCCGCCCAAGTCGACGGCCAACATCCGGCCGTAGCACGCGTCAACCGTGTCCACCAATGCACCACGTCGGAGGTCTGCTGTGCTGAGGACGAACCCAGTGTTAACATCAGCGTCCAGGACTTGGACGGCGGAGGCAGTGCAACCCACCGCGATCCCCGGCGCGGGGATCCGTACGCGTCCCACGGCTTGAGCACCCAAGTCCCATAGCGCCCGCCATCCGATCACAGCGTCCGGGTCCGTCAAGGAGCCACCTGCGAACACGAGCTCCTCCGTCGCCGCGTCCCACACGCGCCATGACCTGCCGGGCACGCCGGCGAACAGGCCGACCCACCACCTTTCGTCGGCGGCGAAGTCGACCAGCGTGCCATCGTCCACGAGGCTCCCGACGTGCGCCCTCCGTGGAGGGCCAGAGACAGAGGCGTCGTTGAGCAGCGCGACGTGGATGTCGCCGTCCTGGGAGGAGTAGACCAGGCGGGTGGGGTCTGAGAGGAAGGCGAGGCCGGATATGGATTGGGAGAACTGGCCGAGACGATCGCGATTGGGGTCCGACCCGTACGTGGCCGACGGGCCTCCGCCAGCAGAGAGGTGGAAGAGGCGGACGGATCCGTCGAGGAAGCCAGCGGCAATATGGTCGTCGGAGATGGCGAGACGGCAGCAGGCGAGAGCCGGAGGGGATGGGGGAAGCAGGTGGGAGATGACACAGCGCCGGTACCGGAAGTTGCAGCCGGTGCGGTGGAGGTGCAGGAACTCATGGCGCCAGGACGGCATGAGGGTCCGACGACGGCGCCAGACGCGGCGGGCGAGCTGCCGCCAAAGGAGCTCCGAGCGCGACACGTTCCGCCACGTCGAGCACACCTGCAATGCAAAGCTACGTCAAAACCACCTTCCAAGGCAGGAGAACAAACTTATTAAGCCAAAAAAAAATATTAAGAGCAGGAGAACACAGGCCATAAAAAAAATTGGAAATCCCAGAAACAAGAAATTAATGGCCATATCAGAAACTTTCAAAATATATTTATACTCTTCACCTTCATCTGTTGCTTAATATGCAAAATTCTTTCTTATAATCAAAGAATTAAACACAAAAGGTAATTGAATGAAAACGTGAAAGATAAAGTTTCAGCTTAACCAAGCAAAAATCTCTCAGTGGAGGAAGAAGGAAACTAGTTTTAATTGGCAAAGTAATGCCATTTCATGCAAGTTAAATCAGGAAAAATAAAAAAAAAAAATGCTTCGAATTGGTCTAGACATGCAGCATGCTGATGTACAACTGATCAATAAATATTAGAATAATAAATATTGAAGTTTCTTTTACATTGGACATCAAATATCTTCTTTTGATTTGAAAATAGAAATACGACAAACCAGGTAAACAACATAATTACACTGATAATCTAAGTAAATATTAGGACTTTTGGCAGAAAGTATTTTAGAAGCCTCAAAGATACATACCATTGAAGCACAAACTCAGAATACCAACCAAATTGTTGGGAGGAAAACAAAATGAACGAACAAAGAAGAAAACAGTGACCCGGAAAACATAAGCAATTAATGGAAATTCCATTCAGTTTAAAAGAATTTCTGGTTGAATTGCAATAAACAGTGTTAGTCATGTAACCCAAAGAATTTTGTATGAAAAAAACAGTCATTCTTATTATAGTGATTGGGGATCGCTCTCCTTTCCAGAAAGAGATTTGAGTTTTCATATCATTTGTTACTAAGAAAAAGCTATGTCAAAAGAACGACATAGACCCAATTAATTGATTGTCTGAATTATTTTGATCTGATGGTAGCATAGTTAGAAGTATTCCATACATCAAGAGACACCAAACATAATTGAATCACCCTAGATGACAAAACATCAGGAAACATGAAATCAAGAGACTTACAGTATGAGACATACAAACATGATTACTCTTAATACTACAAAACAGATAGACAAGAACTCCATGAGGAATCTTCTAGAACACAATACTAAAAACAAGAACCAAAGCCTAGACACACCCAACTTATACAAATGAATCAAGGTATAAAGAAAGAAAACCTATAAATATGACATAGGATAACAAATGCAATTTAGTTGTCCTAATGTGAGTAGCCATTAGTATTTACTCATAAGCAGTAAGTATTATGCACATTAAGCTTCATTAAGATTAAGGTACAGAACAACTAATTATAATGTAGCATAAAATCCTTTCATAAATATCCCGTTCAATGACAAGCTCAATTCAAGAGATTAGTCATTCTCCTGTGTTGCACGCATAAAAATAAACACATCCACACAATAAAGACTTTTAGAATTAGTAATCCTCAAAGGTCAATAGCAGGATAATTAGTTTCAAATTAATTCTTTGCAATCAATGCAATACAAGAAGCTAAACTATTCTTTCTTATTTCCTCGTATTACTGCATCAGACAGTACAAACTCTTAAAGAAAGTGAGATACCATCCTAACAAAGAAATGTTTTCAGCTTGGTTATACTGGGTAGCAAAACATGATGCACAATGTATAAGATAAGCACACTGTAAAAAAGAACTCATGCCATTTAATTATTTTTTTAGGATAACTATGTTTTTTGTACAATAATGATGAAATTAAGCATAGTGCATATGATATCTCGTTAAACTGTAATATCAATGATATGCCTATATATGTTTTGAGAATATATTAAAATATTTTCGTGAAAGAACTTGCTGAAACAAAGCTATTACCAAATTGACCCTTTCTTAAGTGGCAATAGTCAGCCATAGCATTATAGCAACTGCATAATATGCATTATAATTTAGAGACTTCATTTGATGAAACGAGAAATGCATCTAATGCAAAATTTGCTGACAAATGAAGAAATATAATAGTAACAGAGTCATGTGGAAGGAAGATTTCCTATTAGCAGAAAAGCAGAGGTATGTGCCAAACCATCCAAAAGGCCATGATGAAGTAGCTTAAAGAAGCCTATATAATGAATAATGTTTAGACTTAAGAGGACCAAACAGAATGCAAGGCTGAAATCATAGAACAAGTAGCCTCAAAAGAGGCTAATCCTATGAACCGACAAAAGTGAACATGAATTCTCCATGTAAAGAGGTGCTTACACAGATGTCGGAATGCCAACTTATAGACATAAAGCAGCTTAACTTTTTTTTTTTGAGAGTTCAACTCGACTCGAGGGAATGACTTGTGATCGCATAATATTTGACTCATGGCAACCAAGTTTTCCTATTCAAGTGATAATCCTTTTGAAACTAAATCATGCTTTCATCTTTTCTCGCTGAGTTTAAATAAGAATGCTAAAGTCAACAGATGATAAGACTTGCTTTAAACACATGATTTACAAAGATAAACATAAGAAACCAGATGAAATGAAGAAAACACATGGTTTTATCCAAATTTAAATTAGGTTTTAAAAATAATCTTTTGGATATAAAATCACATTTTCATCCCTTCGACATTGAGAGTTTATATAAGAACAGCTAAAGCTTAACAGGTGATCAGACTTGCTTTATATGCATGATTTGCAAAGCTTCACATAAGAAAGTAGATAATCTTTTGTCTACAAAATCATATTTTCATCTTTTTGTCATTCAGAGTTTATATAATAACAGTTAATAATTGAATTCAGCATATGATAAGACATTCGTTAACACATGATTTGCAAAATTAAACATAAGAAATCAGATAAAATGAGAAAAACACATGGTTGTATCCAAATCTAAATATGATAAAGTGATCATCTTTGAACAACAAAATCCTATTTTCATCTTTTCGTTATTGAGTCAACAGATGATAAGACTTGTTTTAAACACATGATTTGCAAAGTTTAACATAAAAAACGAGATAAAATGAGGAAAAGATAAGGTTGTATCCAAATTCCAATTAGTACAAAGTGAACATCTTTTGGATATGATAAAGTGATCATCTTTGAACAACAAAATCCTATTTTCATCTTTTCGTATTGAGTCAACAGATGATAAGACTTGTTTTAAACACATGATTTAAAAAGCTTAACATAAAAAAGGAGATAAAATGAGGAAAAGATAAGGTTGTATCCAAATTTTAATTAGTGCAAAGTGAACATCTTTTGGAAGCAAATTTATATTTCGTCTTTTCATCATGAGAGTTTATAAAAGAATGCTGAGGTCAATAAATGATAAGACTTGCTTTAAAACACATGATTTGCAAAGCTTAACATAAGAAACCAGATATATAAGATGAGGAAAACACAGTTGTATAAAGATTTAAATTAGTGCAAGGTGATAATCTTTTGGCAAAAAACCATGTTTTCATCTTTTCGTCATTGAGAATTTATATAAGAACTGATGATAAGATTTGCTTTAACACGTTATTTACAAAACTTAACAAAATAATCTGGATAAAATGAGGAAAATACATGGTTGTATTAAAATTTAAATATGATAATGCAGTCATCTTTTGGCAAAAAAAGTCATATTTTCATCATTTCAATGAACTTGTATATAAGAACTGCTAAAGTGATCTGATGATAAGACTTGCTTTAGAAATATGATTTGCAAGAGTTAACATAAGAAACCAGATAAAATGAGGAAAAGACATGGTTTTATTCAAATTTGAATTAGCATAGAGTGATCATCTTTTGAAAACAAAATCATATTTTCATTTTTTTTGTCATTGAGATTTTGTGTAAGAACTGCTAAATTCAATAGATGACAATACTTGCTTTAAACACATGATTTGCAAAATTTTAACATAAGAAACCAGATAAAATGGAGGAAAACACGTGGTTGCATCCGAATTTAAATTTTTATAAAGCAATAATCTTTGGCAACAAAATCATATTTCATCATCAAGTGTTTATATAAGAACTCCTAAAGTCGACAGATGTTTAGAAGCTTTAACATAATAAACCAGTAAAATGAGGAAAAGACATGGTTGTATCCAGGGATGGAGCCAATACATAAGTGGGAGGGGCCAAGTTCTTTCCTATTCCCATATTATTGTATATATGTTTATATTTTTTTTTAATATTTATAAGACTTTGGCCCCTTCTGATTTTCGTGTCTGGCTCCATCCTGAGTTGTATCCAAATTTAAATAAATATTGTAATAATCAGAAATATAACAAGGAGGTGGGCTCTACTTTCCCACCTCAAAGCCATCTCATTTGATCCCAAAACCCACTCATTTCATGTATAAAACCCCAACTTCAGTTGATCTTTCTCTCATCCAAAAATTGCTTGGCATTTACCGTGTTTGTATGACCAAGAGGCCAAGGAACCAGCTCACAACTCTTCTTGTTTCTGGAATTTCAGCAAAGGAAGGAGGAGGAGTGGCTTGATCAAAGGAAGAAAAAGGAAAAGGTTTAAGGCTTGGATAAGAGATATGTAGAGGGGATCCTCTTCTCCATCTTGAATTTTAAGTTAGTTTTGAACCATTGTGATCAATGATGATGGAGAAGGGAGAATTAAGAAAAGAAAATGAAAATTCATGTTTAGAGTTCATATGAGAGTCATTTTTCAAAGTTTCTCAATAACTGCCGAACAACGGTAGAAGCAACTTCAACCGCCTGATTGGTCAGTCAAAGAATACAGTCACAATGGTGACGTCGGTTGACTCACTGGATGAACCAACCTCGACCGCCCAAGTGGCCAGTTGTTGACATGTTCACAACATAGATGCCAATCGACTGAATGGTCAAGCCTACTTCGACTGGCCGAAAAGAAAGTTTGACTTCTCTAAGATGAAATTAAGATTTATGATTTTGATTATGAAATGCTTAAATATTTATCCATTGGCGATTAAATGAAGCATGTTATATAAATGTTAAGATATTGATTGTATACTTATAGTGCAATGATGTGATGTACTGCAATAACTTGTATGCATGTTCAGCCATAATTAGGATTATTACATGAACAATGTCACGCATGTATTTTTATTTTTTTTTGACAAAGGAAAGGATGACTACACATTGTGGTAGTCATCCATTTGTATTAATTCAAAAGATGGAATGTACAAGTGTGTGGAGGCTATGTAAAGGATGTGACGCATGTATTATTGATCACTAAAACATGCTAAGATATTAATTATTTACTTATAGTGTAATGATGTGATATGATGTAATAACCTATATGCATGTTGAGCCATAATTAGGATTAAAGCATGAACAATGTGATGCATGTCTTGTTGCTTGATATATTGCAATAAAAGATGGATTAAGACAAATCGAGAAAGGAGATGTGTGTACTTCTTGGGAAGTAATGCCCCATATCTTAATCGGTGTGTATTTTTCAAAACCCTAAAAGTGGTAATACGAAGGGTGAAAGTGTATCATTGGCCTGATCCACCTAAAGAAGGTGGTGAATCGATGACCCTTAATCAAGATAAGATAATAAAAGGACGTGTGACAACGGGGAGGACTAATGTGAAGTTATGTCACGTGATAAGTAATGAAAGATGATGAACAATGGCATGGACGATAAATTAAGCCAAAAAGGGCTATGTGCATTGAAAAATCCAATCTAAGGAAGATGTTAATGTCTAAAATGCATTATATCAAAATGCATAAGAAAGACAAGAAAGCAAGTAAGATTCAAGATAAGTTTAAAATTAATAATGAGCATATTATGCTAAGAAGCTAAAACAAAGAACATATGCATGATCATATGATGATCACATGATTAGGCCAAAGGTCATATTGTATGTTGTATGTTTATTATGATGATTACGTGCATGACATATAGGAGATGATTCATCCATGCTTCAACATTTACAAATTCTAACGAGATGAACATCCCTTCCTTTTGGATCCTGCAGATGAGAATGATGATGCTACTTAAGATGATGATGTGCACATGGAAATTTGATCTTGTCTTGGAGTCCAATTGTATTTAAGTTATGTCGTCTTTTATTTATGTTGCTAAATGATTATGTATAGCTTCGGGCAAATCTATGTATTTCAATTATACTTGGAGAATGCTATTCATATCATGTCAAGTGTAATTCAAAAGTTTATGTCTAAGTCTTGATTCAAATCTGATTTTATTAAAGTCATCATTCTATAAGTCTTCGGCTGATTTTTGTCATATTTCGATTCATGTTTTAAGTCTTCGCTTTTATTTTCATGTATTGACTATGTTGGTCAACGATCAAGTCAAAGATTTATTCCCGAGGACCACTTCAAACATGTGCAAAATGTCGCTTCGTCTGCGTGGCAAGGCACATTTTCAGGATGTTATAAATATGGTAATATTTTTCAAACAACTGACATCAAAGTGTTGGTCTGCAACTAATAGAATTTCAAACCATCTGATTGCAATGTAAAAATGAAAATATTCAATGTTTGTACAACTAAGGGCATAGTATCTTCATTATTACTCATGTCATTAGCAGAAATGAGCAAGTAGTAATTTCCATGAGGAAATGGTGCCTGTCAAAAATATTAATTGCTGGTTAGCAGCTCAATCTTTTATTTTATTTGACATCATTGAGAACAGGAAATTTAAAGCAATAATCTAACCTCCTAATAATTTGACTATCCCCCCTCAAGAGAAACCCCTTCCCCTCTTATTTTTCTTGCCAGCCTATTTGTCAGCGAAAAGTTGTATGCGTTTGTAACATAATAGCATTCACGTATAACACAATTTAAGTCAATGAAAAAGATCAAATAACCTTTCTCCTAGAAAAAACATATCATGTGACTGCAAGAACTTGATTCTTGCCTGTTGTGGCTTTCTTCAACACTGACATTGTATCTAAGAATCAAAGATTTCGATCATCTGTTACTTCTTACTATTGCTCAGTCAACATGCAGCATTTGCACAAGACTAAAGTTGTAGACGTTTTTTTCCTTTTGTCAGCGTCCCAGATTATTAGATCATGTATTCAGAATGAAAATTTCCCAACCCTTAGATCATTATACCCTCCTTAGTTAAATCTCTCCAAAGAACCAGAACAATTTGCACTTCAGATGGACATCATTAATTAAATCCGACCACTAATATATCATATATGATGTATGGGTATGTAACATATGTGATAACGATCGACTGTACGAATATATCCATCTATCAAACAGTAACAATACAGGAAAAGTGGGACAAAAAACAGGCTCCAAAGGAAAGGAAAAAAAAAAGGAAGGAGAAGAGATCAAGAAAGCATGCAGGGAGGACCGTAATCTTGACGGAAGATTCAGAAGTCGTACAGTCGTACTTGAAAGATGTACGGGTGGTCCCCGGGGGGAAAATCCAATCAAGTGACTGATATCACATTATTACACCAGAGCACAGGGGGACGCCACTCACGCTCATATGCAGTTCCTGTTCTAAAAAATTGGAAAGAATGTTGGGGCCGTAATGACATGATCATTTTGTTAATTCAAATTTAAAGTTGTTGGTTTTTTAATTCCTCAATTAAAATTTAAAATAGTTAACCAATTTAAAAATCCTAACATCCCCCAAATGCACCGTTGATGTATATACCGAACCAAATAAAGGACAGACAACATGGAGAGGGTATGGTACCCACACAACCCAAGCTTTGCCCCTCGCCATCCGTTTGCTCTTCTTCTCGCTCACTCGGCAGTCAGCTTCTAGGGCTACTGTACTGTTGCACCGCCTATCCCTGCCCTGCCCCCTGCTAAGGAAGAAGGACATCACGGCAGCTGGCTGCATGGCTGGGGCTTGGTCAAGTAAGAGAAGGTTATAGGCTATAAAGCTGTGAGGGTACGGCTTTCTTGACCAATGCCAAGATGAATTTAATAGAGAGAGAGAGGTGCTAGCTGCACTGCTGCAGGCAACAAAATATGAGACCCTGCTACATGAGAGTGAAATATATAACGTCACATCAGCCTTCATTGAATATAAAACATGTAGTGGAGTTGAGGAGTAGAGATGCATTCAGAAGGCTTGCAAACATATTACAAGCATGGAAATGGGGCGGGCTTCCTTTTATAATATGTGAAGCCAAGAATCAGAAGCTCTGGAGAGTTGAGATCATCTTGTACTGGACAACAGCTACCTGCCGGCTGCTGCCACTGCCACACAGACAGGGGGGTTTAAAGAAGCAAACAGTAACAGAATATGTGATGGAGGTAAATTGGATATGCCACATGAAGACGGGCGAAAAGGATGCGGGGCCCCATGTGAAAAATGCAGCGGGCAAACCGAGACTTTGGAACACGAGTACGTCTGAGTGTTTGTGTGTGTGGTAACTGTTCACAACAGGTGCATTGGGGGGCCTGCAAATGCAAAGGCCAACATGGAGGAGAAGATGATGGTGGTGGTAGTGGTGGTATTTGGAAGCAACGAAGGCTTGTTAGCTGCATGTTGGTTCGCAGCAGTTGGTTGCAGGAAAATAATAAAAAGATGCCACTTCCTTTTCCTACACTGTCATTTCCAAGATGCCTTATTTATGTTTTTAATATATAACCCCCAGATTAATGAACTCTGCTAGTGCTAGTTGTCACCTCTTTCGCCATATTTTTTTCCTTTCACGGCACTAAAAAGTTAAAAGCCGAACATGCGGATCATGTCTGTGTTACTGTTTCTTTCGTGCACCAATCTATTTCTCTTTTTTTTTCTTAGTTGAAACTTAATAATGTGTGTATTTTCAGATCGTAAGTTAACATAGATTTTTGTCAGAAAATAAAACTCAACAAAATGTGTCCAAAAACTCTGCCCCATGATTTGGGGTATCCACTTCTCCTTTGTGATCTGTGAACCAGTCAAAATGAGCCAATCCATCCACGTGCTTAAATTGATTAGTTTGGAGTTTGCATTGGAAGAATTGATCCATTGGGGTTTATTCAAATGTTACTGCTGCAATTTATTTACTTATTTAACAAGAGAAAGACCAATCACTCTCTACAGTGCTGCTGCTGCTGCCTGCTGGAAGGGTTAAGGTTAAGAAAAAACCCTGATCACCCCAAAAAAGGATCCAAACGGCTACGAAAGCGACCGTGATCTCTCTCTCTCTCTCTCTCTCTCTCTCTCT
>LTAE01003443.1:46339-59850 GCA_001647135.1 Pontederia paniculata
AATAATAATAAAATAATATTTATAATTAATAATAATAATTTATAAAAATATTAGTCTAATTTATAATACTTATAAATAATAATTAGTGTTATATTTTAATTCATAATATGATCATAATAATATAAAATTATTTAAATAATATTTATTATGGTCATTAATTATAATAATAATAATATTATTATTATTATTATTATTATTATTATTATTATTATTATTATTATTTGTGTTGTTGTTATTATTATATGATGATTTATTATTGTGTTATATTTTATTTATGGAAGATCTAAAAGGGCGAATAGGGAAACTAACATAAATAAGATTACCACTTGGGTGGTAATCTGGATAGACACACCCCTCATAGGTAATGTGGATTACCACTTCATAGGTAATCCGCATTACTAGGCAATCCAAATTGTCTACGAATTAAAATAAGTAAACAAGATAATCTAGTGGGCCCAGGTAATTTGAAGTTCAGATTACCGGTAATCTATAAAGATTACCGGGAGGGAAACACTCCCTTAGTTATGTTTATGATGACATATACAGAGCAAGGAAGACGATTAAAAGAATTTTTTTGAATAAGAAATCTTTGTACAGACCTTACACAAGAATAATCAAACATCGGTGGGATAACCAACTTCGAAAAAACATTCATTGTGCTGCATATGTTTTGAATCCATGTTTTTATTATGACAATGATAACTTTTGCATAAAACCAAAAGTTCAATAGGGATGGCTTGATGTATTGGGCACAATTGTCACAAGTCGAAAAACTGAAATTTTGAAATAAAGTTGGTTGTATCAAGATCGATTGCAAAGTTTTAGTAAACAATTAACTATTTCGATAGCTAAAGAATTGAGACCTGGTAAGATATTTTTTATATTTTGTCATAAATTTGTTACATGCATACATTGATGTGTTAATTTTTATAATCTTCTTTGTCTTGATTTTTTTTTGTAGATCAATGGTGACGTAGCTTTGGATTTAGTGCCTCATTAGTGTCACAATTGGTAATTCGACTTTTAAGTCAAATTTCATCATCTTCTGGTTGTGAGAGGAACTAGAGTGTATTTGAAAGAATACATTCAAAGAGAAGAAATAAATTAGAACATAAGAGATTGAACGATCTTGTATACGTGCGTTACAATTTGAGTTTGAAAAATAGATTTGTTAATTAGTTTATATCTTCATTTATTTTTCCTTTCAAATTTAAACTTATATTTGTTTATCATTGTTTATACTTTATAGGGCTCTTAGAAAACAAAAAGCACTTCTTGATCCTATTGATTATGAGAGTTGGAGAAAATTGAGTTTTGGATTATGGAGGAAGAAGATAATTCACTTCTTGATTATGATGAGGTGGAGAAGATGCTTTATAATGATTTGGAAAATCCAAGAATTGATGTGCAAGAAGGTAAATATAATTTGTTTGAGCTTTTAACTTATCGGTTTGTAAGATGTTCATAGTTGTGAAATTTAGATTTGACTCTTTTTATTTATATTTTGTTTCAGGTGATATGTAAGAACACAATGTTGAAGATTTAGAATATAATTTGGATTCTTTTCATCAATTTGAAGATCATTGAAAAAGAAGTAGAAGAAAATATTGATGTTGATAAGAACTTGGCAATCATCTTATGATGATATTTAATTAGAACTTGTATTTGCTTTTGCTACAAACTTTATGTGTTGTGAACTTCTGTTGGCACTTATCTTATGATGTTTTTATTTGGAACTTATATTTCATGGTGCATTCTTATGCATTGTGAATTTTTATTGTGCTTATGGTATTATTAATTAGAACTTGTGTTTGATTTTGCTATATACTTTTGTGTTGTGAATTTGTGAGTTCTCACAAATAAATTATGTTTTCTGATTTATGTGGTATTATGTATCTTGATTTAGTACATTTTATTATTTCATATTATATTATTTCCAACCGGTTTGACCGTTCGGTTCAATCGGTCCGACCAGTTCGAACTGACCCGAGGATCAATCTGTGTTGATGGCCGGGTCGGGTTTTACAACCTTGGTACTTTCAGGTCTACGTATATCAAATTTTGCATCTTAAATGTCATTTAACTGATATATTATATTTTCATAATCGTAATTTAGATTAGTAAATCCGTCAACTTTTAAATCAGGATGACTTAGAATATAATTGTCGGGGAAAGAATTTCTAAAGTCTATAATATATCATCTAGGATGAGAACCCTTATATCTTCGATACATCATCATTAATTCCTGCAAAAGATTATTTAACCCCAATAATCTAAAGGTTTCTTTTCCATATTATAAATTATTGCAGCGAACTCGTTAGGTAAATTAAGTTTCTCTTTAAAACAAGTTACCATTTCATTGAATTGAATAATTAATATATGAGAAGTAAATAAGTAAATAACAGAAAATTCTATAGTAGCATTATGAAAAACTACAAGCACTTTCATAAACTCCTGAGCATTTTTCCATTGGGTCATTAATTTGAATCGTTGAACTTCGCATTACAATCGAGATATAATGATCAATTTCTTGCTTATATGGAATGCAATTTCTAAGCATATCATATGTATTGTTCCATCTTGCACTAACAGCTGCATTTAATTTTTTAACTTTAAAATTGTAACACTGACACCCCTTTAAATTCTTGTCTTTGAAATCCAGAATGACGTATATTAGTTATTATGCTTTATTAATAACAACTATCACAATAACTTCTTCTAATTCGGCCTTAACAAATAAGTTAACAATATGATATGCACATCTTTGACTACAACAAATCATCTACGACGCATTCTTAAGGACACAATTTATAGCATTATCCTTTTATTCAAAGCGTCCAACTTTTGAGACACTTGCTTATAGCGTCTCAATTATTATAAAGTATTAAGGACGCCACTACAATTTGCGTCCTAATTTTTAAAAATTAAGACACAATAATTTAAGCATCCTTATATTAGTTACGATCATAACTACACTTCGATATTGTGTCTCCAAATTCTCAATGCAAATAATTTACGTCTTTAGTTATTATAAAGTATTATAGACGTTATTACAATTTTCGTCCTACTTTTTAAAAATTAAAATAGAAGAATTTAAGCATCCTTATATTAGTTCAGATCATAACCACACTTCGATATTGTGTCTCCAAATTCTCAATGCAAATTATTTACGTCTTTATAATTTAANCTTGCTTATATGGAATGCAATTTCTAAGCATATCATATGTATTGTTCCATCTTGCACTAACAGCTGCATTTAATTTTTTAACTTTAAAATTGTAACACTGACACCCCTTTAAATTCTTGTCTTTGAAATCCAGAATGACGTATATTAGTTATTATGCTTTATTAATAACAACTATCACAATAACTTCTTCTAATTCGGCCTTAACAAATAAGTTAACAATATGATATGCACATCTTTGACTACAACAAATCATCTACGACGCATTCTTAAGGACACAATTTATAGCATTATCCTTTTATTCAAAGCGTCCAACTTTTGAGACACTTGCTTATAGCGTCTCAATTATTATAAAGTATTAAGGACCCCACTACAATTTGCGTCCTAATTTTTAAAAATTAAGACACAATAATTTAAGCATCCTTATATTAGTTACGATCATAACTACACTTCGATATTGTGTCTCCAAATTCTCAATGCAAATAATTTACGTCTTTAGTTATTATAAAGTATTATAGACGTTATTACAATTTTCGTCCTACTTTTTAAAAATTAAAATAGAAGAATTTAAGCATCCTTATATTAGTTCAGATCATAACCACACTTCGATATTGTGTCTCCAAATTCTCAATGCAAATTATTTACGTCTTTATAATTTAAGCATCCTTATATTAATTATTATAAAGTATTAAGGACACTATTATAATTTGCATCCTAATTTTTTTAAGATTAAGATACAATAATTTAAGTGTCCTTATATTAGTTCAGATTATAACCACACTTCGATATTTTGTCTCCAAATTCACAATGCAAATAATTTATGTCTCTATATAGCAACACTTGAGTTGCGTCCTAACTATTGTGAAAAATAGAGACGCATTAGGTAGTGTTCTAGATAACAACAAGATTTTTTAATATTTTATGTATATCAAAAAATCATGATGAAAATAATTTATGATAAATCCGATGAAATTAACCATATAAAATTATTCATCTTTTTAATTTTTTCAAATAAATAATTATGAAATTATTAAATTGTAAAAAAAATAAGAGTTATAATATAAAGATTAAACTTTAAATTTTTAAGAGACCTAATTATAAATTAAGTCAAACTCATATTTTATTGTTGTTAAATTTATATTTAAATGATAATTATTACTTCTGTTTTATATAGATGACATGGCATTATAACACAATTCACAATCTCATGGATTTTTCTTTGTTTTAAATAATATATATTATTTATTTCCTATAACATATATGATTATTATTATCACTTATTCATACCAATATATTATTTTAAAGATTAATAATAATTCTAAAAATTAAAATTTTAAATTTGTCTTTTGATAATGCAATTATAGAGTTTGAGTCTTAAAAGGTTAAAAATTTTAATTTTATTATTTGATAATAAAAAAGAGTTTGAGTTACACTTTGATTAATTTGAATATTAAAAATATAATTATTGATTAAAAACTATATTTTATATGAATGACAGTGATAATACTTATCACATTCTCTTATCAATAATATATAGATAAATTAAATTATGTATAACTACTTATGATAAAGTATAACTATATCTTATGATAAAGTAAATTAGGTATAAATACTTATTTGTTTAATTTAATCATACATTTTCTTCTTTAGTAGAGAAGGTAATATTCTTAACCCTATTTCTATTAATACTTTTTTTTGTCAGTGCCTCCCTCATGGGGCTTCCTACGTAGGGGGCACGCCGCGCAGGGGATCGATCCCGATACGACAATAGGAGAGTCAAGATCATCACCCTGTCGCGTTCTTCGTCTCTCCTGGCGGGCATCGTCGCTACAGCCGCCGCTCGTCCATCAGCAGTGTTTCTCGGTTGCGCCTATCATCATCTTTCAGTCGGCGAATCCAACCGTCATCAGGTGTGATCTGCATGATTCGCCACTAAATCTCCCACAATGTTGTGTGTCTCGTTCCCATCACTGATGCCAAACGGTTTTTTCCAACACCGATGCACTATTCTTCCAATTTACTATAGCAAATAAATCCCATCCGTCAATATATTTTAAGATAATTTGATCTACCAATAATACTAGCACGATCGTAGATTTATTTGATTTGATTTTATCTTGTCCATAGATCTAATCCTTTCAATATGATTTGTTCTTGTTAAAAAATCCTAATCTTAATCCAAGACATATGTTACTTAAATTTGATTTGGTCTCTATTTATTCTTGATTGTTAAAACCGATATGCAATATTTTTTGTTGCTATTGATATGATTCGGTCAGTTTCTTTTTTATTTTTTATATTTTTTAGTCCTTTAATAAGATTTGATGTTCTCTTTGGATGCTATTGTTGGTACATTAACTAGATATTTTTTATATTGTTTATATTTTTAAAACTAATTTATTATTGCTTAAATATATTGTTCTTAGTCATAGTCTTGGATTATTTTTTTCTATCTCATCTATATTTATCTGATCCAACATATTTCTTTTTGTTCCGATTTAACATATTTAATATTAATTTTGTACAATTGATTATTAGTTTTTTTATGTGAATAGGGGCATGAATGAAGGAATTCAATTGTCAATTGTCAAGATGCAAACTCAAGTTTCGTTGTCATGGAGAATTTTATATTAGTCATTTTATCTAGTTCAAATATCTTATCATGTAGACAATCTTTTATAATATTACTTTATGAATATTTGATGCTCAGTGACAAATAAATATATTTCAAGCTTATATAGTTTTTATTGTTACTCCAATTGATATTCTTTTAATTTGAAAAAAAAATATTTAATTTTGCACATGTATGTGATTGCAAAACTTGTATATCATGTAATTTGGAATATTTAAATTATGTGTTTAATAATAATTAGAATATAAATAATACATTAACAAAGTATTCTTACATTTGAGATGATTTTTATTTATAAAATAATAGCATTCTTGTTAATGACGTATTGAATAATGTCCTTACGATAGAGACGTTTGAAGGCGACATTGAATAATGTCTTTAAGTTATGGACGCTTGATGCTAACACAATTTAGCGTCTTTATAATAACAACACTTGTTGATGATGCCATGAATTTGTGTTGTAATACTAGCGACACTTATTAGGAACGCATTTAACTGCATCCTTATGTTGGTGACACTTGCTAATAATATAGTTAAAAGTGTCCTTATATTATGGACACTTACTAACGACGCATATAAATATATTTTTATATTAATAATATATAATAACAACGCATGTAATTGTGTCCTTAAGGTATCAATGCTTGATAAAAATACATTTTATAGTGTCTCAATGTTAGCGACGCTAGATAGAGACACATTTATTTTGCGTCCTTAAAATATTTTGGGACACCAAGTACTAGGACGGTTTTTATAGCATCGGTGAATGTGTTAAGGACGCAATACATGCGTCTCTACTGAAATAAATATGCTTCCTTAGATGATCATTTTGTTGTAGTGTTTGATGAAAAAAAAACATTCATTTAATGGAGGATTCAACCTTTCAACTAATATTCGTGCAACAATATTATTAACACTTGCATTATTAAGTGTAAGACATAACATTTTATCATTAAGACAATACTCATAAACTACTTGTTTTATAATGGTTGCAATTTGCAAACCATTACGAGGGTGTTCAATTGGTTTAAATGCATTTTTTTTTGCAATACCCAACTTATATCAATTCAATGTAAAGAGACACACAAAAATCCCTTACCTTTAAAGAAGTCCATATATTACTAATCAAACTAAACATGCATTTAGAATCCATAAAAAAATCTTTTTTTTTTCATACGTAATATTTTAATTGCATCTTGTCTAACGATTTTTCTACTAATATTTTCTAAAGCAGGTTGACCATAATTTTTTTGATAGTGCAAAAAATTAGGATCTTCGAAAAATGAGTATGACATTTCTACATGTATAACAAATCTTGTTAAACTCTCATGCATACACTCTTGATTGTATTTAAATAATGATCCGGTCATTCAGCGACCAAGATTCATTAATTGAGTTTGCAAGGGTAGTTACCTATTAAATTTTTTTCTCTAATTTCCATGATATGAGTTTCTAAATGTCGATGCAAATGGTCGATGCCTTGAGAAGAGTTGGCACAGTAGTTCGCTATATAAATTTTGCAAATCGCTCTATCTTTTTTTCGGATTAAAGTAAATCCAAACTTCACTAGTTAACTTTGTAGTTCTTCATTTTTTATTTGTTACCTTGTTGGACCCAGCGGTCCTGATTGAAATATTTGAAAATCAAGCAATTGCAGGAGGTGTGAAATTTGTTTCATTCGTATCTACTTGAGGAGTTGAACCTGAAGCAACATTAAGATTAGGAAGAACAAGATAATTAAGATTAATAGTCAAATTAGTCATATAACTATTTGGAATAGTTGGAGGTTCTATCAATAGAGTTATATTTTCAATGTGTCCCGATGATTGACCAGGATGTCCAGTGTCGCCAAAGAGTTGGAATATGTTCCACTACCATTTGGAGTACCATATGGTCTATATTGCCCATAGGGATGTCCATATCCATGCCGAAATGGATCCATTTCTAAGATAATGTTAATAACTAATGCTAAATTATATAATATAGAAAAAAATTAATAATTTAATATATTGATACATTAGTAAATAACATTTTTATGAAAGTATAAAAATAGACAACTCTTCACTTTCTTTTGTAAAAGAAATATTTTAAATACTGTAAAAAAAATATAAATTGTTAGTCACTCAAACATAATAAAAATTAAGAATTGAGAACTGCGGTAATGAGTTTTTAAGAGTAAAGAATTAAGACGAGAAGCTAAAGAGAGTGATGAGTGAGGATACAGAAGAGATTGAGAGAATGAGAGTTGTGCTATGTGAATTGTGATAGATAAAAGAAGGTCGGATGGGGTGGTTTTTATAGGGAAAAAATATTTTTTTGCCAACTATGTTAGTATCGACACGAGCTTGACTGTGTTGACATCTGACCATCGTGTTGTCACGTCGCGCCACGTAGGGTGTCAACAACATGCCAAAATGAATGTCGCCCATCGTGCCATGTGCCGAGTTAACAATACGCTAAAAGGCATGTGGCCGCTTAAGCGCGCCTCACATGCTCGTACTAGGCTGGGCCGGCACGAGCAGAGCGCATGCCGATGCTCGAGTCGGGCCAGTTGGCTCGGCATAAGGTCCATCTCTAGTTGCATCCATCACGAGCATCAGTCGCCGCACATACCACCAACCAACATGCCTCTTTAGATCAATCACCTCAGGATTCAATACAAAGAAAATAATTCTTTCATGAGCTATAAAGTCCAATATATAAAGCGACAATAGATATAACCTTCATTATAATAAAGCATAAAAAAATAGGCAAGAACAATATTATAAAATATAACCAAGGATCATAAATCCTCAATCATCAATCATCCATCATCAATGCAATGCAATGTGTTATCACATATCAATGTATTGTTTCCTTTTCATACAATGTTATGCAATACTCTAGTTTCTTTCTATGCAATACTCTAAATCAATGTTTTGGTTGCTATCTATGCAATGCTTTGGATCAATCATATGATCAACACAATACTTTATTCCATGTGAATCATATTGTTATCTTTGACTTATCACATTAGTGACTTTGAGGTCGTCTTTGGGGTGACTTTAAAATGAGTTATAAGCTCTTTGAAAGTTCGCCAATAAAATGATCAGTGGTGATGCACAAACCACGACAAAAGCCCACAAGGGAGAGGATACTCGAGAATTTTCTTTATTGCACGCTCAGAAAATGTTGTACAACGTGACCAAATAACTTTGTTAGGCTATACGATCGGCGCTAACAATGCGATGATTGATTCATCAGCTCCCAATAACGCAATGCATGTTGATCTCAACTTTTATTTAGTGAATATGATTAACCCTTATCTTTTTATGTAAACATTCATGAAAATCTACAACCACTCATCATCTAGGGTTTATAATGAAATAGAGATTAGATTATCTCGTATCATCGACACGGGAACATGGAGTGTGTTCGGCATTGTACATCAACTCAGCGGCATATGTATATCAACACAAGCCTTGTTAGGATGCGACACAGGTCGTGTGCCATCCATGCATTATATATTATTAATATGACTTCAGATGAATGCAGGGTGCATTCGAAGGTCACATCAAGGAATTTGATCTCCGACACAAACTTTGCCTTAACTATTGTCCAATTATTTAATTAAAATAATTCAAGGCACGATCAGTGCATGAACAATGCAGACCTTGTTCCTCATATGACCGATACAATTTCTAGGGTTTCTCTTTTGCGGATGTGGTCCATTTGTTTGAGAAGGATGCGAACTAATATTCAATTGACTTAATAAAGTGATACAAAACATGTTACTTGAGTCGAGGCGATACAAGTCATGTACGGTTACACTTAGGTCGTGTTATATAGTTGGCGCAGACTAGGGTTCTATCCCTACAAACGCGGGCCATGTCCGAGGAGGACGCAGTCCGTGTCCGACCGTTCAGGATCACAACCTCTTTGTTTTCGATTAAATCCAAATTTCGATATAGAAATTATCATTTCATTACATCTGAATAATATCAGTGATTTGAGAGCTAATCAGAGATTCAAACATTATATCCATAACAATAAACTATTCTTATCTAGGATAACAATCTAGCATGCAATGATCTATTAGGAAAGATATATCTAAAGAGATCCGCCTAAGTACATACACATGTTTGACAAGTCTTTTGCTTTTTTCATTCCAAGAATCCTTCACCTTCGTTCCCTCGTAGTTCATGGTACTGTTGATCGGTACTGTTGATCTATTTCTTTTTTTCATAATGAGGTTTTGGTATAAGAATTCAACAAAGTAGGAGGGAGAGAGAGCCTCCAACATGAGGGAAGAGGGATTAAGTCCTTACCTCTTCAAGAAAGAAGAGATGAAGAGAAAAAGTGAGAGAGAGCTTCTAGGATGACTTATTGAGGAAGAGGAAAATAATGACATGAGAATTTCTCTCATGCCCTAAGAACATATTTATAAAGAATTCTAAGACAGCAAATTTAAAACGCATAAAACCTTTAATCTAAATCCTAGTGTCCACCTGGCCGGTCCATGTTGGACCTTTGGTGGAACTGAGTATTACAGGGACAGTCCAAACCTAATTGTATTGAGTAAAAAGAAAGTGAATCAGGATCCAAACATAGTTCCAGTTGAGACGCGGACAACCCAGGCATGAATAATGATTAACATAATTTTAAATATAATATAGTATAATTATAATATAAATTGCATGTGTAACAAGATATAATATATTGTTATATTATAATGCAATATATAATCAGGTGGAGACATCATCAGGGCTTTGGTCTCAACCCGAAATGCGTCAAGATTGAGACAACTTTCTAAAAAGATCAGATTGGTGCGGAAGGGCCTGCCTAGACCCAATGACCCCTCACCGTCCAAAATGTGCATATGATGCTGTCCATTATGGCATTGTATTGATAAGATTTCTTAGAGTGGGATCATTCCATGATTCACTTGGGTACATATTCGAGCTGCATACTTGAAAAGAATATAATCCAACATAGTTGCACAAATTCGAATTCTGATTAAAGATATTATTAAAAAAAGATGAACTTGTAGAGATGCAATTAATCGAGAGGTAATAAATAATGAAGGCAGCGACATCACGACCCAGTCCATTCATGAAGAAGAAGAAACAGTAATATTCGTAATTGGTCCGTACATGACAACAGGAAACAAATGAAATCTTCAATGACAAGAAGCAGAATGCATCACTATGTCAAAATTTTTTTTTGAGAGAGACTACGTCAAAAATTACATAATAGAAATTACATAACTACATTCGTAGAGAAAAATAATAATAAATGGCAACACTGCGTTGCAGGTTTTACAGAGTGAACGATGCACAGATGTAATGTTTTCTTTATGGTGAACATGACATTGTTCGTATAATTACTACGTCGAAAAATTGGGAAAGATTGAGGAAATCAATCGTCCTCCATTTGAACTGTTGAACTTCCAAAATTGAGGGAGGAAGTTGGAGAAAGAGGTTCAGCTGCGACCCCATTCCCTCTTCCCCATTGGTGACAGGTTAACTGAACATGTTAAAAATTAAGGAGCAAAAGGAGAAAGCAAGTTCACCAGGATTATTTTCTTGTGACGAATCTTCTTTTTTACTCCTTGAATGTGAATTGAGCAGTTTTATCGCCTCCAAAAACGGCCATGTTGTTTTTGTTCTTGCATCCTCCTGCCAAAGAAAAAGAAAGAGAGCTCCATGCATGAAAAATTCATGTAGTAGATCCACGTAAGCATTTAATCAATTTGACCGTACAAACCTACTCCACAATGGTTAGAATATTTTCCTTCAGAACAATGTAGTTTGCCATTAATAACCTTAGTGTTGAGATTTTTGTTAGACCTCAATTATCAGATAATTGTTAACTATAACATAACTAGACATCAGAAGTAATACTAGGATCCTTTCAAAAAAAAAAAGGTAATACTAGGAAATAGGATGAGTATACTATTACTGAACCAGCATTACTGCCACTTTATTTCATCTAGTGATGTCAAGTTTGACACTGATTTATTTACCTGACAGTATATCTTACTAATGAAATCACAAACTGCATATGGTGAAGTGACTGAAACTGCATCCAAATATAACTACACAAGTTTTTTTGAGAGGAAAAATATAACTACACAACAGTACAAATAGAACTATACATAGTTTTCACTTAAAAAACCTACATGTGAATTTATATCCATAACTTAAAAAGCATACTTGAAGTGACTAGTGGTATTTCAATAACGTTATTAACAATTTTTGTACAATATATTGTGAAGTACGAAGAATGGAAAATGCCATAGTTACAGAATCTTGGAAGAATAAACTCCCAGGAATATGGTTCTTAAAAGTAACTCGTTGAAAGTAAGAAAAGTGCTTACTTCTGGTGTTCCTTGGAACGCTCTATGAACTCGGTGGGTATATCACGACCTTGATAGGATGCAAGAACAGGTCTTATATCAGCAGGTCTATGCAAGGCAACATCTGAAGTAAATATCACAATTAGACTATAAAAGAATTTGCTAAAGAAAAGTCTCAATTGATACATATTTTTCTTGAATAGCGTACACTCAAGGAAGGGAATTAGATCCAGCAGCGCAGTGTCATCGTTTTCTAGCTTCCATGGCTTGACAGGAACAGAGTTCTCAGGCTGAAGGCTACTTTCCAGAGCATGCCCGCTAACATAAAGTATCCTGGAAGGGTCTCTATTCAGCTTCGAGAGGTCCTGCAAGAAACCCAGAAGTGATTCAGAATGGAAGATGAAGAACATGTGCAAATAGAACAAATTCAAGCACTAATATGTAACAGATTTTATTCGTTTTTTTCACAATTTTCTTACTATAAAACTCTGTAGAAATAGACAATAGCACAAGTTACTTGCTGCCACCCAAAAGTATTTGTAGCAAAATGGAAAATCATTATTTACTGTGTTTCATCACCTCTGAACAACTGCAGTATACAAATGAAAATATCATAAGAATGCTTGCCAAGATCATGTCCCAACTCCATGCAAGCAAAACTAAAGACTTTCATAATGTCTGTAGATTTAAGTAATGCAGACACAACAATTGTATGAAATTTGGTGGCATGGGTTTTCAGCTGGTACGATATGGTGCCATATCAGTTCTTTAAAAAATGAAACAAAACACAAAAAGAGAAAAAAAAAAGGAGAAAAGGAAACATAGAATCAGCCAATGCAGGCCCATGTCAGGTGATTGGACTTGCCAATTGCCAATGGTAAAGAAGGCTATACAGGCTAGTCAGCCTGATGCAGATAACAATGTCAAAGAGTACTCGAGGCTAGACGAGTTGGCTGCTAGTACCAAATTAACTTCATTGTAATAGAATTTTGGCAACTCCGCCTATGTTTATAGCCGGTCCCAAGCCCGGATAAAGGAGGAGGGTTGTGTTAGGCCTCGACAGCCAACGTAAAACCTTGTCGAATCTCATGAACATGGATCAACGAATACATTGCGCTAATGCAAGGTCGTTACCCGTAAGTAACGCGCTGTATGGCTCGAGTACAGTGATAAGAGAGCAAGAGCCGCTGCATCCTCGCCTGAATGCAGTGTTAAATGAGCAAAGGCTACCGCACTCTAATGGACGGAGGCGGCTGAAGAAGCTAGTCCATGAGAGTAAGATCAGATTAGGCTCTTGGAACATTGGGACGCTAAATGGAAAGCGTTTTGAGGTAGCACAAGTAATGAGTAAGCGTAAG